>OX246739.1:46993357-47085857 GCA_945910005.1 Isoperla grammatica
TCAATATTTTTTCTTTGCTCATCGATTACATGCGAGAGCCATCCAGCCAGCAGTTTTGCTGTGGTTTAGGAATGCAC
The DNA here is from genome assembly GCA_945910005.1 of Isoperla grammatica. Classification (NCBI taxonomy): domain Eukaryota; kingdom Metazoa; phylum Arthropoda; class Insecta; order Plecoptera; family Perlodidae; genus Isoperla; species Isoperla grammatica. The sequence continues at coordinate 46,993,435 of OX246739.1, forward strand.
GCAGCCCCGAGCTAGCGGATTCCTGCTCCGCTCGGTAGCGGGAGCAGGAGCGAAGCTCGGAGCGCGCAAAGCCGATGCGACGCTTTTTAGAACAACGGTTAATATGTTATGTAAATTTCTTATGAAGGGCCTTGAAATTTGATAGTTCTTTGACATTCCCAGTCTGGCCGTGATTAATGTGTGACCACGTGATAACCGGCCATTGTACAAGAGGCTAGATGTTCCATGTTGCATGTTTATGAGCCCGCTCTGTTTACAATTATACTAGGAGCCATTAGGCATTAGCCATAAAATATCTAAGTCCTGCGATAACAGGACAACAAAAACAAAACTTCTAAAGAAGCAGAGAGCATTGAACAATACACATTGAAAAATGTATAAATAAATACAGTTATAACGTATAATACGTACATAAAATAATGATATAAGTAGTTCTCAGGGCATATCTCAGAGCTCCAAGTATGAACTAAACATTAGTCAGCTCACTAAATGCACAGCCAGCCATCACAGCACCACTGCCGACGTCACTTTCATTGTTGATCATTGTTGTTGTTACGGCAACTATTTAGATGGCATTGAGACACGGCCTTAGTTCTGCTCTTACTAGTTTATTTAGTTTTGTACTTGAAAGTTGAAACGTAATCATTGAATATGTAAAACCTCGCAAAGTACCACCCACTCATTGCAATAAGTGCCCCTGGTAATAAATATATTAACCCTTTGTAGTTAGGCTAATAATATCGAATTGGTAGCAACATGCATTATACATTTTTTGCAAGGTACACTGAAAAATCACAACATTTTGCTAATAGTCAATTTTTTTATTTTTTTTATTAAATACCTACTATACTTTATCAGTTTCCTGTTATAGCAATTTAATTTTAAGTTCGCGCTATTCTATTACTATATGCCAAATAAATTATTATGTTGTGTCTCTGCACGATTGAACCGCGTGAATGTACGCATTCAACGGCCTGTAACTTATTAATTTTTTTACTACATTCATCAATTTACAAATCCCTACTACTTTTTTTTGTCTGAACCCAGACATATGGGCCCGGATTCACAAGAGGTCCTAAGTCTTTTTCTGGTCCTAACTCTAAGATCGGCCTAACTTTACACCTCTTGTAAAACCGTACCCAGGTCACATGAAGAAGTTACTAATTTCTGGTAGGAACAATGACACAATGAACATTCCAATAATTGGTTTTAAAATCTGTTCTAAGATATTTTCCTGGATTCATAAGAGATTCAAAGTTAGGCCGGTCTTTGAGATAAGACCAAAAAAATACTTAGGACCTCTTGTGAATCCGGCCCCTGGTTTTTTAAGTGTGTGTTTAAAACAGTGGGAGCTGCTTAAAACATGGATCTCAAATGTCGGATACCATGTATGGTTTGGTTTAAAACACAAAAATTAATATAAAATAAATATTAAAATCTAAAACTTTGAATATATGTGAATGTAAAGGTATACAGAAAGAAATATAAGACATTTATGAAGAAAGTCTCATCCAATTTGTGTTCTGTGTTCTTATCTCAATGAAAAAAAAAAAAATAAATGAAAAATGAAAAAGAAGTAGCAATTTTCCTAGCTGTCAACAATTTTGAAAAATGAAAAAAAAATATTCTCCCCAAAACTAATTTTTAGTGAAAATGAAATTTTCGAATTTTAATACATTGCTCATAATCTGTAGAAGATAAGATTTTCAGTGAACCTTCCCCTTAACGTCATATTCTGTGTTTATCTAAATTTTGGAAGTAGATTTAGTCAGTGATGATTTCAGGCATATCCCGGGGGGGGGGGGGGCTCCGCCCCCCCCCCGGCAGTTGTAAATGCCCCCCCCTAGCAGATTGAAAAAATCACATGATGTAAATTTGCAAAAAAAAAATGCAAAATACAAGAAAATGAGGTATATTTTTCCACCTCATATAGGCCTAGGAAATAAATCGATTTATTTTCTATAGAAACGATGTTAGGTAAAGGTAAGAATGGCAAATAGGAATCACCTCATATTCGGAAACTGAAAGGATGGCATCAACAGAAACCGTAACCCCCTCCACCCCTACCTTTTGTCACGGCGCATCCCTTCCTCTTGTCAACCAAGTTTTGGGTAATTACGCTCGGAAGAAACCCCGTAGAATCCGACTGCTCTAAACTGTGTAAGTAAATACCTGGTATTTAAAATAATAAATAGAATTGTTGATTTTATGATTATCTACATTCTACACAACTATACGCCTGTAAAATTGTCAAGAGATAGCGTTACTGTCGCCGCGAGAAGTGAGTGATGGCAGCTACGATGAGGTCGGTGGAGGCAGCTTAACATAGCTACTATATGCGTAACAACAGTTTTATTAATTATATTAAAATCTAAGCAGCCAGTACAGTCGATATATACGTATATGAAAGCCTGTACCACAATCCCTTATCTGTGCCTGTACCAATGTAGAAGACCCGTGAGCCATTCATATACGATACACATCCATAAATAACGATTTGTTTTACAAATATAACCTTGGATATGTAGTCTCGGCGTGCGGTTCGGCCGTGAAAATTCGCACCTTGCATTTTAGTGCATGCTACGAATTTGCGTTCAGTGCACTTTCTATCTAGGAAGTTTATGTTGTTTTTGTCTACAAAGACTGCTACGCATGTATTGAGAACTCTCGAACACATCAGATCATTAGTTTTTGCCAATTGAGTCTGAGAAAACAAAACAATTTTCTAGAGCTGTCCATCTCCGATGCGTGAATTGTCATAACAAGTTAACTATTACCTATATTATTTCGAAACCATCTTTACAACAATAATTGATATGCTAATTAACAATTGTCATATAAGTTAAACCATAAAAATCAATACAATAACGGCTAGAACGTGGTAAGTGAAGATGTGTAACATTACTAGCGCGCCGCGAATCTTGACAACGACCTCACCTTAGCGCTTCTCGTTTTGTCCGCTTGGAGCGTGTTGTTTCTTTTTACAGGCGAATAATATGGCGCTAGATTTCACAATTCGTGTGTATCAGGCTCCCCACTGGTTTTAGTATAAACATCACCCATTTTGTGCATCTTGTATCCCACACACAGGAAGGCAATTTGTTTCTAAATCCTAAGCCATAAAATGAGTTACTAATTTAGCAACACCCCAGATTTTTATCAGCCCCCCCCCCCCTAGGAAAAATGTCTGAAATCATCACTGGATTTAGTTAACTACATCCTAATGGTATAACATGAAAAATTACAACTTAGGCAAGACGTCCCTCCCGTCACACGACTCAACACTCCAACAGGAACAACAATACTGTTAGTATATTGCTTTTTGCAATTATAATATATACACAGACACTGTCCGTGTTCGTTGTTCATATACATACATTTCATACATCATACATTTCTCGAGGCTTCCTCTGCCGGTTTCAACTGCCAACGTGTGTGGGACAAACGCGCAACATTATGACCGAATGCAGAAGTCATGGCATCCTTGGGGAGGTTTGCTGTCTTGACCGATAGGGGTCTAACTAAACGCTATACAACACGTGGAGCTGACAAACTCTCAAGTGGTTGACATCGAGGCAAAGAAGACAGTTACACTAGTCTGACACGAGGAACCAGTCCGGTCCTCGTCCAACTCGTTCCTCGCGTCCAATGTATGTCCGCTAGGCCGCGCTCAACTTTCGTTCGTCTGAAATAATTTAAATTAGATTTATTCGCTTTTGAGCTGCATCTTGAATTCGTTGAAAGCCGAACTCTGGTTGCAGGTCTTGACACGTGTGTGTGTGTCTTGCAGGTAGAGACAAGTAGTACCTGTTGTGGACTTGCAGCTCTTCTAGTCGAGACAAAGAATGGGTGAAACCGCACCCAAGCCAGGACACGCAGGAACCATGGCTACTGTACTCTGTCTGGCATTGAGCTCAATTTTGTCACGGAACGTAAAAGCAGAACCGTTTGATCTGTTTCAACCTTCGATTCAGCTGGTGTGATTGAATATCGCAATGAGGGCGTTATTCATGCAGTGTAAAGTAGGATAGTATATCTGATCACTGTATGTGTGTGTAGCTTATTACAGTCATGTCTCCCCACTCCCCGGTTATTACTACCCGCGACCAATGGGTTTTTAAATTCCACTTTCAGTTATTGTACTGTATCACCATTTCACCCTGTGTCATGTGGCTCCCCCACCCCCATCCATAGGGGTGAGTGGGGCTAACTGGAGTCTGGACGCAGCCGGCCAGTTAATAAACACTAAATAAAAAACTATCATTTGGTGTCCTGGTTATCGGTACCTTACGTATAGCCCGAATTAAATAGTTCTTGATGTCATTATGTTATTTAAGGCGGGAAAAGTCCTTAGTTCTTTTCGGAAAGAGAAGTACAAATATGGACTACTTGTTGGAAACACGAAGTACATAAAATAAATAAACTAATTTAACTTAGAATAGTATACAGATGGCAGTTATGTTCAAGGACCACGAATGTAATCATTATACATGTAAGATATTGATTTAATTCTTGCCCCGAATAGCCAGGAACCCGAAGTATCGGGGCCCGGCCTAATAGTGCGTTCCCATGCCCTTGCATCGGACATTAGCCAACCGTAGCCCGTAGAATTCTGGACGAACGTCTAGGGGGCGGTGCCAGCGATTGTTGTAAATGGCTACAATTGGCCAACGTCTGACATTAGCGTCCGACGTAAGGGCATGAGAACCCACCATTATGGAGACTGAGAGCGAAGCCAAGGGGCGTCGTCCAATCGTCACACGGGCACGGCTGAGACAAGGCCAGTGATTGGAGAACGCATCTCCGCTCGACGCTTGGCGCGCTTAAGCGGTGGCTGCGCGAACTGTACTAAAGCTATAACATTCTGTTTCAGCAATGACGAGGCGAGCTCGACGCCTGGCGCGCTCGGGCGGTGGCTGCGCGAACTACGGCCCGCGGCCTCGAAGCCCCCCGCTCAACCCCCGCCGGAACTGGACCGAACCCACCCCGTCTACCATAGCGAGGGCAAGGGACTGCGCAGACGCAAGGACCGAGACAAACGGAGACACTCCTTCAATGAGCAGCAACCAGGACTCACAATTCCACCGGCAAAGCAGTAAGTTGTACTGGACTCAAGTTTTAGACTTCAACGATAATTATTTCAACTGTCATTTCATCATTTCACATGCTTATGTAAATCCACTTTCAATTGAGATATAATTCTCGCGTGTTATCTCACTATCAACTATTGATGTATCCATTGATTAAATAACTTAATCAATGGTGATATGTCTGTAGACGCTGATTCGATCAAGTAAACGTAAGCACAACGTGGTGATAGGGGACATCGTTAGGACGGGCCTCGAGGAGAGCGTTAGGACGAGGCTTGCGACGAGTACGGCCGAGCATTGCCGAGGAGAACGGGAGACCGAACTATGTTTCCTGCTCCAATTTCTCAGAAACATCTTCGACGACTTTTTACCTTTTTCACAATACTCGGTGATATGAATTTCTAGGTTTACAGTCACTGGCAGACTAGCACGTACGACATGCCAGTCAGGGGGATCCTAGTAGTGGGGGGGGGGGGGGGGGGGGGGGTAGTAGTACCCTCCGACTTGTGCCACATGATGATCCCTCCTGGATTTTCAATTGCAAAATAATTGAAAATATTGTTGACCGTATATTAAGTTCCTTCCTGGAACAACTTTAAATGGATGGCACTCAAGAATAGTTGAGACGATGGTTATTATATTTTGGAGGTTTATGTCTTGTAGCATGGGATGCAATGATACGCTTGCACAAGGCGTCAAGTTTCTTGTGTTGCTCTTATTATAATCACTATTAGTAATACTTGTCATAATTTAATACATGTCATAAAACGAAACATAATTTAATTAAGTCATAAATGTATTTCGGCTGCGACTGCATCCTGCACTCATTATGAGCCAGATATACTTTGTAAGAATGTGTGTGTTGTAAATTGTTTACAGAATACAGATAAAGAAAATTTAAAAAGCAGATTGCTAGTGATGTAAAAACCAACAAAATACTCGGGAAAACTACATATTATCCCAAACGAATAGATATGCAGTAGAAGAGTAAGAGATTTTGTCCAACCAATGATCATCATCCCTCGGCGCTGCAGGAAGAGCATTCAATTCAAACAAGAAACTTTATTTTCACATTTTACTATGTAAACATTACTTGGTAACGGTGGTGTTTCTAACAAATAAAAAACAGTAAGCAAGTGTATCGGCCGCCATTTTTCTCTTTGTTCTTGCTTCATTCAACGGAAATATTTTAAACATCTTTTTGCGTTAGTTGACATTTTAAATTTTATTTAAATTTTAAATGTATTAATTTCTTAGTCGCATTATTCCCGGAAGAGATCGATTGTCTTCAACCATCTTTCTCCACTAAACCCACGCAGTCGAGTCGGGTCCTCGTCTAGCGACCAGCAGTGGTGCGAACTGCGAACATGCAAGAGCCGGGTCAACCCGGACATATCAAACACATTAGCATAATGCAAGTCCAGCTGAGCAGAGAATATCGATCATTAAAATGCGATATACGAGCTGAGAATGGAAAACGTTTTCAATTCAAAATGGCGGCTGTGCAGTTGAGGCTCCACTTATAACTCGAGGAGAAATATGGCGTATATGTTACCTTTAGAAAGAGTGGTCTTGATAAAAGATTAGCTTCTATTTCGTAATACATATCGTAGTGGGCAGGTTTGTGCATGTGTTTTGTTGATTCCGAGAGCTATGCCGGCGGAAGCGTATGCTTCTGGTAGGGCCACCCTAGCCAGACAGATCGAGGGGAAGAAGTCAGACGAACTGCAGTCCATATGGTCCACATCCTCCCCTTTCACTTTCCTCCCCGCCGTCCTACTTGCAGCCCTTTCATGCAAACATATTAATCTTCATATATCACCCAATCTCGTCTCGATTAGCCAAGTTGCAAAAATATATCATCATCATCGGATCCCGGCAACGTCTACCAAACAATACGCTCTCTATAGTATATTCGCTTCACTTGTAGTAGGCCTACCAGCTTCCGCCACGCTGTCGTGGGCAGCGCAGGTATGCGTCAAGGTGTGATGTAGGATGAAATTAACGTGCTTGGGTTGACTTGTATAACATGGAGCTTACAGATTTATTTACATTATATATGATAGAAGTTTTTTATAAATCGGGTAAATTTTCGTATTTACATACCAACAGCCTTGAATGGGATTCAGTTAGCGGTGCGTTGTTATTAGGCCTACTGAACACAGCTACTGGATGATGATGATGATGATGATGATGTTAGCAAATTAAAAATAAATTGGTTCTAAAATTGATCTCATTTAAATTTGTTTTGGTATGCGAGTTTTTTATTCCCACTAGTGACATGTTACCTTTGTGAGGTAACTGATCCGATCCTTGCCAACTAACACGCGAACATTTCAAACGTTGGTAACCGTGTAACTGTGGGACAATACGTCGGTTGGCTGCACCACGTTCCGACAAAGCAACATTTATCTCCGAACTCACAATGCTTTACGATGGATAAAAGAAACATTCGCTGTTGTCAAGGATACGACGGGTCGTTGAAGTTATGGATGTAGTCAAGGAATACTCTAGTCATGGAATGCTGAAGCCATGAAACGCCGTAGTCAAGGAAGGAACACTCTAGTCATGAAATGGAATGTAGCCATGAAACAATGTAGTCAAGGAATACTCTAATCATGGAATGCTGTAGCCATGAAACGCTGTAGTCAAGGAATACTCCAGTCATGAACGCTGTAGTCAAGGAATACTCTAATCATGGAATGCTGTAGCCATGAAACGCTGTAGTCAAGGAATACTCTAGTCATGAATGCTGTAGTCAAGGAATACTCTAGTCATGGAATGCTGTATAGCCATCAAACGCGATTAGCTCTATCTAAGGGTTCTTGATAGTTTTGTTAAGGTGCATTTTTCACTGTTGTGCATTTTTGTCACTGAAGATCTAGTCAAGGAATACTGATTAGCTCTATCTAAGGGACTTAGATCAATTCTGAAAAATATCTATTAGAACGACTGTGGCTGTGGCGAGAGAATTGTGCTCGCCTCTTTGGAAAACAATTTAATTTATAAATGTCGGACAAAAAAGAGCACGTGGTGTAATAAACTGTAGTTCACGCATCTTCTTCTTGTCCGATCAGGAACATTCACGCTACACTAATTGCCTCACGGTTGGCTGCATGGCAAGCCTTCCGTTCCCGTGTCAACGACGTGGTTGGCTGTTGGCTCATTTCACGGCCCGTGAGAACACTTGCTAGGGGGACTTACTTCTCCTGCAAATGGAAATACACATTTAGGGCCCCGTAAATTACCAATTACTACCTTCGCTTTATATTCTGCTTTATATTCTTTAGGTCGAATTTTCCATTATATAAATCATTTTCAAATAGTTGTGTTAGTGTTTAATAGTTCCAAATGTTTGCAGTATTGTAGAAAGTTTTACTCAACCCAACCGGAGTGTACAGTTTAGAAAACGAATTTATTTCGTTAAATAATAGTACCACTTTAACGGGACTCTAATAATGGTGCACGCTAATTAAAGAGACAATGCCAGCAGTTCCACTTTAGACTGTGGGTGCGTGTGCGTGTGCGTGCGCCTGCGAGAGAATGTTGATAGGGATACACACACAAGTCATTATTCTAATTGGTCGACGCAGCCTAGTTCAACATAGGTGTTGATCCAGTGTTTGAATGCATGGCCCATCGCATTCCGTCATGCCCCTGTCTGCCCCTGGGCCAGGCCAGGCCAGGCCCGACCGGCCGGGGTGACCAAACAGACATATCGATCATCTTTATTGGGCTCAGATTGAAAATTATGTAATTATCGTTGTTCTCATTCTTTCTGGTATCGATGAAGACTGGTTCAACTGGGGACTGAGATGTTGAGGCCGCTTGCGGACACAGCGAGGAGACCAGCTGTAGGGTACAATGTGACCCTATCGAGGGAGCTCTAGCTAGGCTGGTTCAGCTGATAGCGAGCCAGGAGACTAGCTGTAGGGTACCATGTGACCCTATCGAGGGAGCTCTAGCTAGGCTGGTTCAGCTGATAGCGAGCCAGGAGACTAGCTGTAGGGTACCATGTGACCCTATCGAGGCAGCTCTAGCCAGGCTGGTTCAGCTGATAGCGAGCCAGGAGACCAGCTGTAGGGTACCATGTGACCCTATCGAGGCAGCTCTAGCTAGGCTGGTTCAGCTGATAGCGAGCCAGGAGACTAGCTGTAGGGTACCATGTGACCCTATCGAGGCAGCTCTAGCTAGGCTGGTTCAGCTGATAGCGAGCCAGGAGACTAGCTGTAGGGTACCATGTGACCCTATCGAGGCAGCTCTAGCTAGGAGACTAGCTGTAGGGTACCATGTGACCCTATCAAGACAGCTCTAGCTAGGCTGGTTCAGCTGATAGCGAGCCAGGAGACTAGCTGTAGGGTACCATGTGACCCTATCGAGGGAGCTCTAGCTAGGCTGGTTCAGCTGATAGCGAGCCAGGAGACTAGCTGTAGGGTACCATGTGACCCTATCAAGACAGCTCTAGCTAGGCTGGTTCAGCTGATAGCGAGCCAGGGGACTAGCTGTAGGGTACCATGAGACCCTATCGAGGCAGCTCTAGCTAGGCTGGTTCAGCTGATAGCGAGCCAGGAGACTAGCTGTAGGGTACCATGTGACCCTATCGAGGCATCTCTAGCTAGGAGACTAGCTGTAGGGTACCATGTGACCCTATCAAGACAGCTCTAGCTAGGCTGGTTCAGCTGATAGCGAGCCAGGAGACTAGCTGTAGGGTACCATGTGACCCTAACGAGGCAGCTCCAGCTAGGCTGGCTCAGCTGATAGCGAGCCAGGAGACTAGCTGTAGGGTACCATGTGACCCTATCAAGACAGCTCTAGCTAGGCTGGCTCAGCTGATAGAGAGCCAGGAGACTAGCTGTAGGGTACCATGTGACCCTATCGAGGCCGCTCGAGCTAGGCTGGTTCAGCTGATAGAGAGCCAGGAGACTAGCTGTAGGATACCATATGTGACCCTAACGAGGCCTGAGGGAGTTTCTAACTATAATGATTCCGCTAAAGGATGAGCTTTGCGGCAGCATATTATGACAAAGTATTTCTGGAGATCCCGGTTTCAATACCCGGTACGGTAATAAATATTGAGCGTGATCACCTCAATGTCAAGATAAGCCTGGCAAATTTTCCTAGCCTGGAATTGTACATTTGCCCGTCAAATTGTCCCAGGGTCTTGAAATGAACCCTGTCATATTGTCCGTGATTCTAAACGTGTATATCAACTAAACATCATCACGGCTGAAAGTGTACATATTGCTGGGCTCACGTAGATACAGTAAGGCCCAATTTAGACGGTTCAATGTTCCGTTCAAGATTCCTTGAATTCAAGGACAAAAAACAATACATAAAAGAGCATTAAAACATGCATAAAAACATACATACATAAAAACATACGTACAAATAAAATACAATGCTCTATTTACTTTGATTCGTGATTTTTCTCGAATTCAAGGAAACTTGAACGGAACACTGCTTGCAAGTGTTGAACGTCTACTTTGTACCAAACCACGTCAGCAGCAGTGGCGCTGTCACTGGTTCGTAAGGCACTGTCACTTTTATTGTCTTATGATGATGTCAGCATATTCCTCAAGCAAGCCCCTTCTTTTCCATCTGATTTACGGGACACATTTCGTGTTGCTGTTGTTTGCAATTGCACGTAACACGTACATGTATATTCACTCCCCTACACGCCCAGCCACTTGGATCGGTGGGAGTGCCAAGATTTATCGATAGCCGTAACCATTTGCATAATGCAGTTTACTGTACACTCGCAGCCTGTTGTACACTCGCGTCATGTACGCCATGTCATGTCAACCACCACTTGTTGCTTCATGGCCTCCACTGTACACTCGCGTCATGTACGCCATGTCATGTCAACCACCACTTGTTGCTTCATGGCCTCCACTGTACACTCGCGTCATGTACGCCATGTCATGTCAACCATCACTTGTTGCTTCATGGCCTCCACTCTACACTCGCGTCATGTACGCCATGTCATGTCAACCACCACTTGTTGCTTCATGGCCTCCACTGTACACTCGCGTCATGTACGCCATGTCATGTCAACCATCACTTGTTGCTTCATGGCCTCCACTCTACACTCGCGTCATGTACGCCATGTCATGTCAACCACCACTTGTTGCTTCATGGCCTCCACTGTACACTCGCGTCATGTACGCCATGTCATGTCAACCATCACTTGTTGCTTCATGGCCTCCACTGTACACTCGCGTCATGTACGCCATGTCATGTCAACCACCACTTGTTGCTTCATGGCCTCCACTCTACACTCGCGTCATGTACGCCATGTCATGTCAACCACCACTTGTTGCTTCATGGCCTCCACTGTACACTCGCGTCATGTACGCCATGCCATGTCAACCACCACTTGTTGCTTCATGGCCTCCACTGTACACTCGCGTCATGTACGCCATGTCATGTCAACCACCACTTGTTGCTTCATGGCCTCCACTGTACACTCGCGTCATGTACGCCATGTCATGTCAACCACCACTTGTTGCTTCATGGCCTCCACTGTACACTCGCGTCATGTACGCCATGTCATGTCAACCATCACTTGTTGCTCATGGCCTCCACTGTACACTCGCGTCATGTACGCCATTTCATGTCAACCATCACTTGTTGCTTCATGGCCTCCACTGTACACTCGCGTCATGTACGCCATGTCATGTCAACCATCACTTGTTGCTCCATGGCCTCCACTGTACACTCGCGTCATGTACGCCGTGTCATGTCAACCACCACTTGTGGCTTCATGGCCTCCACTGTACACTCGCGTCATGTACGCCATGTCAAGTCAACCACCACTTGTTGCTTCATGGCCTCCACTGTACACTCGCGTCATGTACGCCATGTCATGTCAACCACCACTTGTGGCTTCATGGCCTCCACTGTACACTCGCGTCATGTACGCCATGTCATGTCAACCATCACTTGTTGCTCCATGGCCTCCACTGTACACTCGCGTTATGTACGCCATGTCATGTCAACCATCACTTGTTGCTTCATGGCCTCCACTGTACACTCGCATCATGTACGCCATGTCATGTCAACCACCACTTGTTGCTTCATGGCCTCCACTGTACACTCGCGTCATGTACGCCATGTCATGTCAACCACCACTTGTTGCTTCATGGCCTCCACTGTACACTCGCGTCATGTACGCCATGTCATATCAACCACCACTTGTTGCTTCATGGCCTCCACTGTACACTCGCATCATGTACGCCATGTCATGTCAACCACCACTTGTTGCTTCATGGCCTCCACTGTACACTCGCGTCATGTACGCCATGTCATGTCAACCATCACTTGTTGCTTCATGGCCTCCACTGTACACTCGCGTCATGTACGCCATGTCATGTCAACCAGCACTTGTTGCTTCATGGCCTCCACTGTACACTCGCATCTTGTACGCCGTGACATTGTACGAGGACCATCCCCCACTTGCTGCTACATAGACTCGTGTGCAGTGGCCACGGGTTCGATTTTAAGCTTACCACTATAATTGTACTTGTCCCGAAACAACCTTACAGACGGTATCATCATAGGCGAGTGATTCGCGTCCAACCAGCGAGCTCCAATTTGAAATGCCGATCGCTGATTGGGCACGAGTCGTCGACGTATCGGTAGGGCTGTTTCCATGTTTTCGCTTTGTACAGCTAAATTGCCCGTTCTTATATTATTAGGCCTATGCTGGAGGAAGAAGTAAGAGCTAATGAATTTGTAGACCTACAAGATACAGATATGCAACCTGAAGGCACACCACACAGAACAGAAGTGCTCCAGTAAACTTGGCATTGACTGAAGTATGTAGCCTTTTCACGTTCACGTTTGGGTCAAGAAAGTTGTGCAATCAGATTAGGGTAAAGTAAAGAGGTATTTGCATATTATGGACGCAAACGAAAGCGCAATTGTTTGTTTGGCGGCCGTGGCCGTGCGCTACCTGGAAAGTGTTTGTTGTCGGGCCAGCACCGGATAATTGCATGTCTACATTGAAATCTAGGTGCGCGCGCAGTGTTTCGCTTTCCATTCGGGAAAGTGAAATAAATTTTCTTTTGATTAATAGGTCTAAATAGTAGAATTTTGAATAAATTGAACGCTTCAGATTCGATTTCGATTATTGATATTGCTGTAGAGCAATAATTTACCCTTTCTGAAAGTGAGTGCGAAACGTTAGAGGTCAGGTAACGACGTTTAGCGGTTATAGCGTCAGTCCTGGGGCCACCTGTGGGCTTCCTACCCATTCAGTGGCAACAAGCAAACAAATAAACAGACAATCAACGCATGTCTTCACACAAGACATGAATCTTGCCAATTGCTTCACATCAAGGAAAGCAAAGTTTATTAGAATGAAGTACACAGCCTCTCATAACAAGGACATGTAATTGAACCAAGGTAATTGGCTCAATAAACCTTATCCGAAATACGTACGAATCAAATCCGTTTGCGCGTGCGTGAATAATCGCGGTTGTAGTAATTGAATCGGAGGAAGTTTAGTAGAGCCCGGGGCGAGGGTAGGGTCGGTCATGCTGATTACTGTAGTTGCTGCAATGCGTTGCGATAGTGCTGCGAGACGTTGAGGGGTGGTAGATTCGAACCCACGACCCTGGACGCATGCGCATAGCACTAAGCAGCGTGTTGAAGGTCGGTAAAATGTATTTCACTATGTAACCGTGAAGATGTATTGTAATTTCAAATTTCTTTCTTCACCGCTAGCTGCGTTTAGCTATTTTTTTGTTTGGTTTCGTCCCTTATTGCTTGGCCTTTTTCTGTACACTGCCGATGGTGCTCACGGATTGAAGCTACATTTGGGCTTCTTGTTGCGCTAAGTGGATACATTGTTAACAAGTGAAGGATTACGCGAGGTAAAAATAGGCCTAGGTCAACAAACCTGCCTTGACTCCATAAAACGGGCTTTCAGTTCTACGAATCAAAAGTACGATACATGCTCTGCTCTGGCAGAAGTCGACAGATATTTGCCCGAGGAAACTAGGCGTGCATCGCGCAGAGCATGACGTCACATATATGTCCTCTGACCGACAGTAGGAACTATGCGCCCAGTGGCTGACCACGTGTGACGTCACATACGTCCTCTGACCGACAGTAGGAACTATGCGCCCAGTGGCTGACCACGTGTCACGTCACATACGTCCTCTGACCGACAGTAGGAACTATGCGCCCAGTGGCTGACCCCGCGTGTGACGTCACATACGTCCTCTGACCGACAGTAGGAACTATGCGCCCAGTGGCTGACCACGTGTCACGTCACATACGTCCTCTGACCGACAGTAGGAACTATGCGCCCAGTGGCTGACCACGTGTCATGTCACATACGTCCTCTGACCGACAGTAGGAACTATGCGCCCAGTGGCTGACCACGTGTGACGTCACATACGTCCTCTGACCGACAGTAGGAACTATGCGCCCAGTGGCTGACCACGTGTGACGTCACATACGTCCTCTGACCGACAGTAGGAACTATGCGCCCAGTGGCTGACCACGTGTCACGTCACATACGTCCTCTGACCGACAGTAGGAACTATGCGCCCAGTGGCTGACCACGTGTCACGTCACATACGTCCTCTGACCGACAGTAGGAACTATGCGCCCAGTGGCTGACCACGTGTGACGTCACATACGTCCTCTGACCGACAGTAGGAACTATGCGCCCAGTGGCTGTGACGTCACATACGTCCTCTGACCGACAGTAGGAACTATGCGCCCAGTGGCTGACCACGTGTGACGTCACATATGTCCTCTGACAGACAGTAGGAACTATGCGCCCAGTGGCTGACCACGTGTGACGTCACATACGTCCTCTGACAGACAGTAGGAACTATGCGCCCAGTGGCTGACCACGTGTGACGTCACATACGTCCTCTGACCGACAGTAGGAACTATGCGCCCAGTGGCTGACCACGTGTGACGTCACATACGTCCTCTGACCGACAGTAGGAACTATGCGCCCAGTGGCTGACCACGTGTCACGTCACATACGTCCTCTGACCGACAGTAGGAACTATGCGCCTAGTGGCTGACCACGTGTCACGTCACATATGTCCTCTGACCGACAGTAGGAACTATGCGCCCAGTGGCTGACCCCGCGTGTGACGTCACATACGTCCTCTGACCGACAGTAGGAACTATGCGCCCAGTGGCTGACCACGTGTCACGTCACATACGTCCTCTGACCGACAGTAGGAACTATGCGCCCAGTGGCTGACCACGTGTCATGTCACATACGTCCTCTGACCGACAGTAGGAACTATGCGCCCAGTGGCTGACCCCGCGTGTGACGTCACATACGTCCTCTGACCGACAGTAGGAACTATGCGCCCAGTGGCTGACCACGTGTGACGTCACATACGTCCTCTGACCGACAGTAGGAACTATGCGCCCAGTGGCTGTGACGTCACATACGTCCTCTGACCGACAGTAGGAACTATGCGCCCAGTGGCTGACCACGTGTGACGTCACATATGTCCTCTGACAGACAGTAGGAACTATGCGCCCAGTGGCTGACCACGTGTGACGTCACATACGTCCTCTGACAGACAGTAGGAACTATGCGCCCAGTGGCTGACCACGTGTGACGTCACATACGTCCTCTGACCGACAGTAGGAACTAGCGCCCAGTGGCTGACCACGTGTGACGTCACATACGTCCTCTGACCGACAGTAGGAACTATGCGCCCAGTGGCTGACCACGTGTCACGTCACATACGTCCTCTGACCGACAGTAGGAACTATGCGCCCAGTGGCTGACCACGTGTGACGTCACATATGTCCTCTGACCGACAGTAGGAACTATGCACACAGTGGCTGACCACGTGTGACGTCACATACGTCCTCTGACCGACAGTAGGAACTATGCGCCCAGTGGCTGACCACGTGTGACGTCACATACGTCCTCTGACCGACAGTAGGAACTATGCGCCCAGTGGCTGACCCCGTGTGACGCCACATACGTCCTCTGGCCGACAGTAGGAACTATGCGCCCAGTGGCTGACCACGTGTGACGTCACATACGTCCTCTGACCGACAGTAGGAACTATGCGCCCAGTGGCTGACCACGTGTGACGTCACATACGTCCTCTGACCGACAGTAGGAACTATGCGCCCAGTGGCTGTGACGTCACATACGTCCTCTGACCGACAGTAGGAACTATGCACACAGTGGCTGACCACGTGTGACGTCACATACGTCCTCTGACCGACAGTAGGAACTATGCGCCCAGTGGCTGACCACGTGTGACGTCACATACGTCCTCTGACCGACAGTAGGAACTATGCGCCCAGTGGCTGACCACGTGTGACGTCACATATGTCCTCTGACCGACAGTAGGAACTATGCGCACAGTGGCTGACCACGTGTGACGTCACATACGTCCTCTGACCGACAGTAGGAACTATGCGCCCAGTGGCTGACCACGTGTGACGTCACATACGTCCTCTGACCGACAGTAGGAACTATGCGCCCAGTGGCTGTGACGTCACATACGTCCTCTGACCGACAGTAGGAACTATGCGCCCAGTGGCTGACCACGTGTGACGTCACATACGTCCTCTGACCGACAGTAGGAACTATGCGCCCAGTGGCTGACCACGTGTGACGCCACATACGTCCTCTGGCCGACAGTAGGAACTATGCGCCCAGTGGCTGACCACGTGTGACGTCACATATGTCCTCTGACCGACAGTAGGAACTATGCGCCCAGTGGCTGACCACGTGTGACGTCACATACGTCCTCTGACCGACAGTAGGAACTATGCGCCCAGTGGCTGACCACGTGTGACGTCACATACGTCCTCTGACCGACAGTAGGAACTATGCGCCCAGTGGCTGACCACGTGTGACGTCACATATGTCCTCTGACCGACAGAAGGAACTATGCGTCCAGTGGCTGACCCCGTGTGACGTCACATACGTCCTCTGACCGACAGTAGGAACTATGCGTCCAGTGGCTGACCACGTGTGACGTCACATACGTCCTCTGACCGACAGTAGGAACTATGCGCCCAGTGGCTGTGACGTCACATACGTCCTCTGACCGACAGTAGGAACTATGCGCCCAGTGGCTGACCACGTGTGACGTCACATACGTCCTCTGACCGACAGTAGGAACTATGCGCCCAGTGGCTGTGACGTCACATACGTCCTCTGACCGACAGTAGGAACTATGCGCCCAGTGGCTGACCACGTGTCACGTCACATACGTCCTCTGACCGACAGTAGGAACTATGCGCCCAGTGGCTGACCACGTGTGACGTCACATACGTCCTCTGACCGACAGTAGGAACTATGCGCCCAGTGGCTGACCACGTGTGACGTCACATACGTCCTCTGACCGACAGTAGGAACTATGCGCCCAGTGGCTGACCACGTGTGACGTCACATACGTCCTCTGACTAACAGTAGGAACTATGCGCCCAGTGGCTGACCACGTGTGACGTCACATACGTCCTCTGACCGACAGTAGGAACTATGCGCCCAGTGGCTGACCACGTGTGACGTCACATACGTCCTCTGACCGACAGTAGGAACTATGCGCCCAGTGGCTGTGACGTCACATACGTCCTCTGACCGACAGTAGGAACTTTGCGCCCAGTGGCTGACCACGTGTGACGTCACACACGTCCTCTGACCGACAGTAGGAACTATGCGCCCAGTGGCTGACCACGTGTGACGTCACATACGTCCTCTGACCGACAGTAGGAACTATGCGCCCAGTGGCTGTGACGTCACATACGTCCTCTGACCGTCAGTAGGAACTATGCGCCCAGTGGCTGTGACGTCACATACGTCCTCTGACCGACAGTAGGAACTATGCGCCCAGTGGCTGTGACGTCACATACGTCCTCTGACCGACAGTAGGAACTTTGCGCCCAGTGGCTGACCACGTGTGACGTCACATATGTCCTCTGACCGACAGTAGGAACTATGCGCCCAGTGGCTGACCACGTGTGACGTCACATACGTCCTCTGACCGACAGTAGGAACTATGCGCCCAGTGGCTGACCACGTGTGACGTCACACACGTCCTCTGACCGACAGTAGGAACTATGCGCCCAGTGGCTGACCACGTGTGACGTCACATATGTCCTCTGACCGACAGTAGGAAGTATGCGCCCAGTGGCTGACCACGTGTGACGTCACATATGTCCTCTGACCGACAGTAGGAACTATGCGCCTAGTGGCTGACCACGTGTGACGTCACATACGTCCTCTGACCGACAGTAGGAACTATGCGCCCAGTGGCTGACCACGTGTGACGTCACATATGTCCTCTGACCGACAGTAGGAACTATGCGCCCAGTGGCTGACCACGTGTGACGTCACATACGTCCTCTGACCGACAGTAGGAACTATGCGCCCAGTGGCTGACCACGTGTCACGTCACATACGTCCTCTGACCGACAGTAGGAACTATGCGCCCAGTGGCTGACCACGTGTGACGTCACGTACGTCCTCTGACCGACAGTAGGAACTATGCGCCCAGTGGCTGACCACGTGTCACCTCACATACGTCCTCTGACCGACAGTAGGAACTATGCGCCCAGTGGCTGACCACGTGTGACGTCACATACGTCCTCTGACCGACAGTAGGAACTATGCGCCCAGTGGCTGACCACGTGTGACGTCACATACGTCCTCTGACCGACAGTAGAGACTATGCGCCCAGTGGCTGACCACGTGTCACCTCACATACGTCCTCTGACCGACAGTAGGAACTATGCGCCCAGTGGCTGACCACGCGTGGCGTCACAAACGTCCTCTGACCGACAGTAGGAACTATGCGCCCAGTGGCTGACTACGTGTGGCGTCACATACGTCCTCTGACCGACAGTAGGAACTATGCGCCCAGTGGCTGACCACGCGTGGCGTCACATACGTCCTCTGACCGACAGTAGGAACTATGCGCCCAGTGGCTGACCACGTGTCACGTCACATACGTCCTCTGACCGACAGTAGGAACCATGCGCCCAGTGGCTGACCACGTGTCACGTCACATACGTCCTCTGACCGACAGTAGGAACCATGCGCCCAGTGGCTGACCACGTGTGGCGTCACATACGTCCTCTGACCGTCAGTAGGAACTATGCGCCCAGTGGCTGACCACGTGTCACGTCACATACGTCCTCTGACCGACAGTAGGAACTATGCGCCCAGTGGCTGACCACGTGTGACGTCACATACGTCCTCTGACCGACAGTAGGAACTATGCGCCCAGTGGCTGTGACGTCACATACGTCCTCTGACCGACAGTAGGAACTATGCGCCCAGTGGCTGACCACGTGTGACGTCACATACGTCCTCTGACAGACAGTAGGAACTATGCGCCCAGTGGCTGACCACGTGTGACGTCACATACGTCCTCTGACCGACAGTAGGAACTATGCGCCCAGTGGCTGACCACGTGTGACGTCACATACGTCCTCTGACCGACAGTAGGAACTATGCGCCCAGTGGCTGTGACGTCACATACGTCCTCTGACCGACAGTAGGAACTATGCGCCCAGTGGCTGACCACGTGTGACGTCACATACGTCCTCTGACAGACAGTAGGAACCATGCGCCCAGTGGCTGACCACGTGTGACGTCACATACGTCCTCTGACCGACAGTAGGAACTATGCGCCCAGTGGCTGACCACGTGTGACGTCACATACGTCCTCTGACCGACAGTAGGAACTATGCGCCCAGTGGCTGACCACGTGTGACGTCACATACGTCCTCTGACCGACAGTAGGAACTATGCACCCAGTGGCTGACCACGTGTGACGTCACATACGTCCTCTGACCGACAGTAGGAACTATGCGCCCAGTGGCTGACCACGTGTGACGTCACATACGTCCTCTGACCGACAGTAGGAACTATGCGCCCAGTGACTGACCACGTGTGACGTCACATACGTCCTCTGACCGACAGTAGGAACTATGCGCCCAGTGGCTGACCACGTGTGACGTCACATACGTCCTCTGACCGACAGTAGGAACTATGCGCCCAGTAGCTGACCACGTGTGACGTCACATACGTCCTCTGACCGACAGTAGGAACTATGCGCCCAGTGGCTGACCACGTGTGACGTCACATACGTCCTCTGACCGACAGTAGGAACTATGCGCCCAGTGGCTGACCACGTGTGACGTCACATACGTCCTCTGACCGACAGTAGGAACTATGCGCCCAGTGGCTGACCACGTGTGACGTCACATATGTCCTCTGACCGACAGTAGGAACTATGCGCCCAGTGGCTGACCACGTGTGACGTCTCATATGTCCTCTGACCGACAGTAGGAACTATGCGCCCAGTGGCTGACCACGTGTCACGTCACATACGTCCTCTGACCGATAGTAGGAACTATGCGCCCAGTGGCTGACCACGTGTGACGTCACATACGTCCTCTGACCGACAGTAGGAACTATGCGCCCAGTGGCTGACGACGTGTGACGTCACCTACGTCCTCTGACCGACAGTAGGAACTATGCGCCCAGTGGCTGACCACGTGTGACGTCACATACGTCCTCTGACCGACAGTAGGAACTATGCGCCCAGTGGCTGACCACGTGTGACGTCACATACGTCCTCTGACCGACAGTAGGAACTATGCGCCCAGTGGCTGACCACGTGTGACGTCACATACGTCCTCTGACCGACAGTAGGAACTATGCGCCCAGTGGCTGACCACGTGTGACGTCACATACGTCCTCTGACCGACAGTAGGAACTATGCGCCCAGTGGCTGACCACGTGTGACGTCACATACGTCCTCTGACCGACAGTAGGAACTATGCGCCCAGTGGCTGACCACGTGTGACGTCACATACGTCCTCTGACCGACAGTAGGAACTATGCGCCCAGTGGCTGACCACGTGTGACGTCACATACGTCCTCTGACCGACAGTAGGAACTATGCGCCCAGTGGCTGACCACGTGTGACGTCACATACGTCCTCTGACCGACAGTAGGAACTATGCGCCCAGTGGCTGACCACGTGTGACGTCACATATGTCCTCTGACCGACAGTAGGAACTATGCGCCCAGTGGCTGACCACGTGTGACGTCACATATGTCCTCTGACCGACAGTAGGAACTATGCGCCCAGTGGCTGACCACGTGTGACGTCACATATGTCCTCTGACCGACAGTAGGAACTATGCGCCCAGTGGCTGACCACGTGTGACGTCACATATGTCCTCTGACCGACAGTAGGAACTATGCGCCCAGTGGCTGACCACGTGTGACGTCACATATGTCCTCTGACCGACAGTAGGAACTATGCGCCCAGTGGCTGACCACGTGTGACGTCACATACGTCCTCTGACCGACAGTAGGAACTATGCGCCCAGTGGCTGACCACGTGTGACGTCACATATGTCCTCTGACCGACAGTAGGAACTATGCGCCCAGTGGCTGACCACGTGTGACGTCACATATGTCCTCTGACCGACAGTAGGAACTATGCGCCCAGTGGCTGACCACGTGTGACGTCACATATGTCCTCTGACCGACAGTAGGAACTATGCGCCCAGTGGCTGACCACGTGTGACGTCACATACGTCCTCTGACCGACAGTAGGAACTATGCGCCCAGTGGCTGACCACGTGTGACGTCACATACGTCCTCTGACCGACAGTAGGAACTATGCGCCCAGTGGCTGACCACGTGTGACGTCACATACGTCCTCTGACCGACAGTAGGAACTATGCGCCCAGTGGCTGTGACGTCACATACGTCCTCTGACCGACAGTAGGAACTATGCGCCCAGTGGCTGACCACGTGTGACGTCACATATGTCCTCTGACCGACAGTAGGAACTATGCGCCCAGTGGCTGACCACGTGTGACGTCACATACGTCCTCTGACCGACAGTAGGAACTATGCGCCCAGTGGCTGTGACGTCACATACGTCCTCTGACCGACAGTAGGAACTATGCGCCCAGTGGCTGACCACGTGTGACGTCACATACGTCCTCTGACCGACAGTAGGAACTATGCGCCCAGTGGCTGACCACGTGTGACGTCACATACGTCCTCTGACCGACAGTAGGAACTATGCGCCCAGTGGCTGACCACGTGTACCGGCACATACGTCCTCTGACCGACAGTAGGAACTATGCGCCCAGTGGCTGACCACGTGTGACGTCACATATGTCCTCTGACCGACAGTAGGAACTATGCGCCCAGTGGCTGACTACGTGTCACGTCACATACGTCCTCTGACCGACAGTAGGAACTATGCGCCCAGTGGCTGACCACGTGTGACGTCACATACGTCCTCTGACCGACAGTAGGAACTATGCGCCCAGTGGCTGACCACGTGTGACGTCACATACGTCCTCTGACCGACAGTAGGAACTATGCGCCCAGTGGCTGACCACGTGTCACGTCACATACGTCCTCTGACCGTCAGTAGGAACTATGCGCCCAGTGGCTGACCACGTGTCACGTCACATACGTCCTCTGACCGACAGTAGGAACTATGCGCCCAGTGGCTGACCACGTGTGACGTCACATACGTCCTCTGACCGACAGTAGGAACTATGCGCCCAGTGGCTGACCACGTGTCACGTCACATACGTCCTCTGACCGACAGTAGGAACTATGCGCCCAGTGGCTGACCACGTGTGACGTCACATACGTCCTCTGACCGACAGTAGGAACTATGCGCCCAGTGGCTGACCACGTGTCACGTCACATACGTCCTCTGACCGACAGTAGGAACTATGCGCCCAGTGGCTGACCACGTGTCACGTCACATACGTCCTCTGACCGACAGTAGGAACTATGCGCCCAGTGGCTGACCACGTGTGACGTCACATACGTCCTCTGACCGACAGTAGGAACTATGCGCCCAGTGGCTGACCACGTGTGACGTCACATACGTCCTCTGACCGACAGTAGGAACTATGCGCCCAGTGGCTGACCACGTGTGACGTCACATACGTCCTCTGACCGACAGTAGGAACTATGCGCCCAGTGGCTGACCACGTGTGACGTCACATACGTCCTCTGACCGACAGTAGGAACTATGCGCCCAGTGGCTGACCACGTGTGACGTCACATACGTCCTCTGACCGACAGTAGGAACTATGCGCCCAGTGGCTGACCACGTGTGACGTCACATACGTCCTCTGACCGACAGTAGGAACTATGCGCCCAGTGGCTGACCACGTGTGACGTCACATACGTCCTCTGACCGACAGTAGGAACTATGCGCCCAGTGGCTGACCACGTGTGACGTCACATACGTCCTCTGACCGACAGTAGGAACTATGCGCCCAGTGGCTGACCACGTGTGACGTCACATATGTCCTCTGACCGACAGTAGGAACTATGCGCCCAGTGGCTGACCACGTGTGACGTCACATGTGTCCTCTGACCGACAGTAGGAACTATGCGCCCAGTGGCTGACCACGTGTGACGTCACATACGTCCTCTGACCGACAGTAGGAACTATGCGCCCAGTGGCTGACCACGTGTGACGTCACATACGTCCTCTGACCGACAGTAGGAACTATGCGCCCAGTGGCTGACCACGTGTCACGTCACATACGTCCTCTGACCGACAGTAGGAACTATGCGCCCAGTGGCTGACCACGTGTCACGTCACATACGTCCTCTGACCGACAGTAGGAACTATGCTCCCAGTGGCTGACCACGTGTGACGTCACATACGTCCTCTGACCGACAGTAGGAACTATGCGCCCAGTGGCTGACCACGTGTGACGTCACATACGTCCTCTGACCGACAGTAGGAACTATGCGCCCAGTGGCTGACCACGTGTGACGTCACATATGTCCTCTGACCGACAGTAGGAACTATGCGCCCAGTGGCTGACCACGTGTGACGTCACATACGTCCTCTGACCGACAGTAGGAACTATGCGCCCAGTGGCTGACCACGTGTGACGTCACATATGTCCTCTGACCGACAGTAGGAACTATGCGCCCAGTGGCTGACCACGTGTTACGTCACATACGTCCTCTGACCGACAGTAGGAACTATGCGCCCAGTGGCTGACCACGTGTCACGTCACATACGTCCTCTGACCGACAGTAGGAACTATGCGCCCAGTGGCTGACCACGTGTGACGTCACATATGTCCTCTGACCGACAGTAGGAACTATGCGCCCAGTGGCTGTGACGTCACATACGTCCTCTGACCGACAGTAGGAACTATGCGCCCAGTGGCTGACCACGTGTGACGTCACATATGTTCTCTGACCGACAGTAGGAACTATGCGCCCAGTGGCTGACCACGTGTGACGTCACATATGTCCTCTGACCGACAGTAGGAACTATGCGCCTAGTGGCTGACCACGCGTGACGTCACATACGTCCTCTGACCGACAGTAGGAACTATGCGCCCAGTGGCTGACCACGAGTGACGTCACATATGTCCTCTGACCGACAGTAGGAACTATGCGCCCAGTGGCTGACCACGTGTGACGTCACATACGTCCTCTGACCGACAGTAGGAACTATGCGCCCAGTGGCTGACCACGTGTGACGTCACATACGTCCTCTGACCGACAGTAGGAACTATGCGCCCAGTGGCTGACCACGTGTGACGTCACATACGTCCTCTGACCGACAGTAGGAACTATGCGCCCAGTGGCTGACCACGTGTCACGTCACATACGTCCTCTGACCGACAGTAGGAACTATGCGCCCAGTGGCTGACCACGTGTGACGTCACATACGTCCTCTGATGGACAGTAGGAACTATGCGCCCAGTGGCTGACTACGCGTGACGTCACATACAGTGGCGCAAATATCGGTGGAGCAATTTGGCAATTACGTTCGAGGGTGAGAGGGAGGCTGGCGGTTTTAATTTTTTAATATTAAATAATGTTCTAATACAGTTTGCAAACAATACCCGCCAATGTCCTGGCTTGTGTCACAGTCATGTCTTCTGTGGCGTCACGTGAGAACTATGCGGAATATCAAGGACAAGCTACAGCTTATCTCCACACAGGGGGCCACAGTAACTACCCACCAGTTCAAATCTGTGACGTCATTTAGTGTCGCTCCATGTTTTGTCTGCGTGAGCTGATCGCTAATGATCGGGTACATACATGTATTCTATTGGCTCTGCAAGTACGGTGCCACTTGTGGTATGCTGCATAGTTGTCGTTGTCGCACACTTACCTGCCTCGGATCTATGCAAATCAGGGATAGAAATAACCACGGCGAGTCGTCAAGGTCGGGCGTTATCAGTTGAACGTAGTGGGACTGTGCGAGATTCTGATGCGGGGGTCGCCGGTTCGATACTGCACGGCTATCCTGACAGGTTTTACTCCGCACATGCTGGATATGAGTCCTATACAGCAGACCCTGGAGAATCTATACACCCCATACCTAGGTGATTCTGAAGTGAGGCAAGGTGTCACTATACCCAGGTTTCTACGATACATGTTGATGTTGTCACTAACTCCGATTGTTGTCTGAACCCCGCGCGTTGCGCAATGACATGTATTGGGAAAGCGCACTCCGGCTTCTGGTTTGTGTCTTAGACCAGTAATATAGGTCTAAGGTTTGTGTAGGAAGATTGTTTCCCTCAAAGAATCTTGGGAAGATATTACGAATTTTGTCAATTCCGTATGAGACGTCAAACCTCAAATATCATCATCGAACTACTTTGAGGTGCAGGAAACACCATATCCGATTTTTCTTAGTTTCTTCTGTGGAAAATAGCCGAAAGTAGTGGTCGATGCTTTGCTTTTTTAATTGTCTAGCTAGACTCTAGAACTAAAATCGTTCCACAGCAACTTTGGGGCTGGGGACGTCACAGATGGCCGTGTCGGAGCCAATCAGCGGGCGGCTTTCACCAAAACTCACATTTAGTTGGCGAAGCCTCACTCATCTGTGACGTCAGCAGCCCCAAAGTTGCTGTGGAACGACTTTAGGATGTTCTACACGCAGCGCAGTCCAAGCATGGAGTTGTATGGTACCTACTATTATAAATCCATGGTCCAAGTACACCGGTGGGTGGAGGAAGAGAGGAGGAAGCGCAGTAACATTATACAAGACGGTGTATAAGCTGCCTACACAGAATGATGCTATCTAAGCTGAGCTATAACCACCGACTTCAGATACATTGCGTTCCCATCACGTGTAAAGGGACACTGATGTGTTCGCCGTCGTACGAGTCATCCTCTATATATATCTTGTCAGGCCTATCCTTTGCTAGAATATTGTTCTGCAATTGAAAGTTCTGTTCTGTCCAGGCTGGAACTCACCCAAAATAGGGCCTTACGTCATCAAATCATCATCAAAAGCTGACATTCATCCAGGGTAGAAAATACTAAAAAATACCAACTACTATCAGTTCCCGTATATGATTTTCGCTCGGATCGTTGAGCGCGCTCTTACGAGACCCAATCACAGGCCTGTGCGACGCGCGATCCTAGCGCATATCATATTAGCGGATGTCTCACAATCGCGGCTTTGTCGTTCTTTGTGTGACCATGGATTTTATAATAGTACTATAACTCCATGGTGTAACATCGACGTACGTAAATAAAATAAATAAATAAATTCAGAGTCGACCCACTCAGTAACGAAACTGTTTGGCAGTGGGGGACTTTAATTTAAAGCGACTAAACCAACCCAGTAGGCTCCGAATACCATCGACGAGTGAGCGATAACCAATCAAAGATCGATATTTCAAATACGAAACATAAGAATCAGATACGAAACATAAGAATCAGAAAAAATAACGTGAAAGGTCTTTTGTCGCCTCTTACGACTGGCAGAGTCAGGGTAACTCTGTCAGGGTGGTCTGTTCTACTGCGGGCCCAGACAGGCTTATTCGCTAGCGAACATGAGTGGGTGTGGTCGCGGAATGCCCAAGGTTCAAGATACTAGTGACGCCAACAATGCGTGTGTAACAATCGAGCTGGGCGCCGGCATTGTGCGTGCTCCGATTTTTTCGCGGAACATTTCAAGAGCCATAACGCCATCTTCTGCCCAACTCAATCATTACACGCGATTGCCTGCCTGACAAGTCAAGCGTAGAACACAGCATCTGGCCGCGACCGACGAAGGGCACACAATGGTCCCCGAAACACCTCAAACATACCGAGACTGCCTGCGTATTTTCGTCAAACGTCGTAGGCCTACCCGGCTCCGTAAGTCTCAAGGATCGGTTGAGTACCAGAACCTCGGTTGAAGACGAGTGTAGTGGTTGGCTCGTTGCTTCTGAACCATCTTGGCTGCCTGGGAGTTGGGAGGAAGCGTTCCTTGAGAACCCACACACTTTGTGTCGTGTGAACGAGACACTTTGGCACGACCTGTGATTACGTTTACACTTTTCGAGTTTTTGTTTATGTGGGGGAATGACCTACCTACCCATGTAACACTCGGGTTTGCACCATCTGTTCAGCTCATCACAACTCACGACGCTATCAATTCATTACGATGCTATATACGTGAATATCAAGCGGTGTATTTTTATGCTCAATTAAATGTGCAGTATGTTTTGGAAACTGTGGGGAATCGTTCGCCATGGAGATTACGCGTTGGCGGCTATTTCGGGCAAGCAACTGTGCAATATGTACATAAGTCTGAGCAATTATGTACTTGTCTTTCTTACGGATTGTGTAGTATTGCTCCAGCCATTACGAGGCTCGTAGTAATTAATGCTCTGCACTCTACGGGAGTCAGTGCGGCTGGCCTGGCAGTCTACGTGTCCTTGTGTCCAAACTATGTGTCAAACAGCAAACTGACATCTGATAGTTGAAATAACTTTAAATAAGAAAGGAACATATATCACACCCTACGCGTATAGTCTTGATCTCTCAAATAACCTTCTTCGACCATGGCGCGAAGTTGCTCTTCCATGTGAATATAGGCAACCCAAGACTACCTTACATGTACTTTCGTCACAGGCGAAGTACTCATAGTCAATCAGCGATCGTTATTTGCGCAGGGTGGTCTCGGGCGGTTCGCTACTTGGCTAGTAGTGCCTCACCTGTGACGAAAGCATATGTAAGGCAGTCTTGGATTGCCTATAGAATGATACTTCAATTGTGAAAGGGACGCGTCTCATAAAAAAAAAACTTGCAATTATTATTTATAAAACATGGCATGTTACTATATTGAGTCGAAGCTAATATATATATATAGACAGAGACAATATATACTAATATATTGTCTCGTGCTGAGTCGTGCATCGATATTTCGGTCACAACTCACAACCGCACTGTACCAACTACCAAGCGCCGCCTCTGGTTGTCTAACAGTTGGGCGACAGCTACGCAACCGCGGCCAGCTAATACAGAAGAAACACCCAATTAATTTCATTACTGTCCTCAGAGCAGGTGTTCCTTACAATTCCACATAACTTGACTAATGTCAGCATCATCTGATTCGCGTGCATGGATTGGGTGGTGACGTCATCTGATCCTGATGTCGTTTTTATAGGTTTCTTCCAGCCAGCAGTGAGCATGCAGACCATTTGACCAAGGTCGCAGTCGTTTGTGGTCAACGGCCGCGTGGAAGATCTTGTTCCTCACACCTTGGTCTCGTTGTCACAATGGTGCACTTACTTGTGCTTTCAATTGCATCTTTTGTTTCCGCCTATTGGCACAAAATTACCTTCATAAGAATGTTTGGATTTAAAATGACTGTTTTGTCTCCTGGGTGTCCACGCAATGCAATGCAATCCGCTGGATTGAGCTTTTGTTTCATGATGATGATGATGATGATGATGATGGTGATGATGATGATGATGATGATAATGGTATTTGGGTTCCCTCAGAACTGACAAGGGTAGAATGCGAAGTGTGCCCGTTATGTGTGCATAAGCCCTTTTTATTGGCACTAGCCACAGTTCTTTGAGTCATGCTCCTCTGCACCCCAACACTGCGACAATGCTTTGCGTCCAGCTAGACCAGGGATATGTGTGACAAGGCGTAGCGCGAGGCCCAGTTGTCCTCCCGAGCCTTGTTACAGAATACATCACGGTCATCTTGACTAACTTTCACTGGATCCAGGAATGCGACACCTCTGTCATTTGTTTCTTCATTCGTCATCCAACCATATCCAGTCGATACTACTCGATCGGCAGATATCGATCGATCTCGTTCTCACTGAGCTGCTTTATCGGCTGAATGTCTCAGATTGTCAACGCGAGGATCGTGGGTTCGATTCCCGCCGCTTTAGTGGGGTGCGGACGCCTGACCACGTTGTTACGGGCGTGGGCTCCCAATAACCTTCGATAATAGTTAACTAACGGTGTACATTTCCTAAAGTTGGCAGTATTGTGTTGATATAGCTGTCTGTCTGTCTTTATACTGCGGTATTGTGGGAGAACAGACTGGGCTGGCCAGTCGACCAAACGCATTACAATGCCTTGTTTTACAACGGCAACCAGTCAGCTTTGTATATATTATTATACGGGTTTTATGAAAGATATGATTACATTGAGCAAAAATAATAACTGTATGCCTATTTGTTTGTAGTATAGGCATTGTAACAATTCTAGATTTTGATTTACGAACATTAACGGTTTTTGAACCTCCTTCTCCTCCTCCTCCTCCTCTCCCTCCTCCCCCCCCCCCCCCCCCTCCCAATTAAGACGGGTGCCGAACCTTTTTTCAATGTTAAATGCAAACACCAAATCCAGCAAATTTTACCAAATTATGGTATCACTTGTACGTCTCAATTCTGATCAAAATAAGTTTACAAAAGATATCCATGGCTGTTACAGAGACAGACAATGTCTAAAGATTCTAGATAAAAATATCTCTTTCATAATCATAAGTTTAGAAAAAAAAATACACTTTTATCATCCGATAGGTTGTATACTAAAGCATTTGCTTTTACGGCGTCATATTTTAGGCAATTTATTAGAAATCAAAATCAATTTTCCATAAATACAGTGGCGTAGGAATAGGGGGGGGGGGGGGGGGGGGCAGCCCGGGGTCTAGAGGGGCCCGGTTTTGAGACAAGTTTGAGTTCAAAAGACCTGAGTATCAGGACGGTCCGGAACCGGGCCCTGGATGCTGAGTAAAAAAATACAGAACAAGTAAATTTTAAAACAATTGTTGAAGTTTAAGTTGCATAAAAATCATGAAATCTGTATGCGAGTTATCTTTACAGAAAAACAACGAAACATTCCTAAAATAACTAGCTTTTTACTCAAAAGTAACACTGCGTCGTGTGATACCGGTAGTGCTAGTGACAATGTTGACGAATCCAGTGTCGAATGGTGAGTACCAAGACTCGGTATCAATAATACTTATATTTTATAATAATTGCCTAATAGTAAATAACATGCAGATTGTAGGCGTCAATGACAGGGGCCCGCCAGCTCGCTGTAGCCCGGGGGCCCGTGGATTTCTAGTTACACTCAAAGATACTTTTGAGCATGATGGTACCGGATCGACAATTAGCTGATCTCAAAAATAATGTGATATCGCTTTACCCTTGCGTTTTGCATCCAAACCTATACTGTATATAAGTACATAAGATCTTTCATCAGGGAGGTGCACTTAAATACTGCTTGACTTTCAGATTAATAGGTGTTCAATTAGTGATACCTTTCACACGTACGTACATGTACATTGGTATTGGAAAAACTTAAAACATATAAGGAGCGAGAGTAAAACGGCTTGTTCACTACACAGCGTAAGAAGAACGCCACGGTTAAATAGCGTGCATGAAGCAGGCTCATTCCGGGGTTAGTTAGGTCTACGACGAGGGGTATCCACGTGACGTTATGGCGGCCAGTGGCGTATACAGAGGGGAGGGTAAGGGCCAAGGGGGGTCTCCAGCCCCCCCCCTCCCAAAACCCTAGCTTTAATTATACTCTGCAAATCATCTAGGCCTAAATTTACGCAGAAAATAAAGTAGATTTACATATTAATTTCTCTATTTGCTTAGTCGGGATACATTCCCGTATAGGTGAGATTGTATAACTTGTAAAAATACAGTAATTTCGTATAATATTGAATTGAAATTTTTGAAATAGCATTTGGCGCCGTTGTAATCCGTATCCCGTTCAGCAAAGTACTTACCTTCTTTTAAAACATCAAAAATACGGATTTATACAAAATTGCCTGCGACGCTATTGTGGGGGGACATCCCCCCCACACCTCCCATTGTGTCGTTTGTTGAGCACCTTTTTACACTTATTTTCTACTCTATAGGCAGTTCCCCCCGAAATATATTCCTGCGTACGCCACTGATGGCGGCCATTAATGTCATCCCGTACGTTGCCATCACGCCGTACCAGAGTTATTGTTGTAGATATTAGATAAAATGAGCATATTGCTTACCAAGCAAACTATTTGCAGCCTGTCTCGACATGTAACAAACTTGGCAACAGGTTGCACATTCGTTGCATTAGTGGCCGGACCCGGAAGGCCAACAACCATTAAGTCTACAGCGTACGTCACTGCAAACTGCTGTTTGGTTTTCAACGATAAGGAGCGAGCAGCAATCGGTTACACTAGCATCTTACACTTTACGACGCTTTTGCGAATTCGTCTTTCACCGTTACGACGTTTTAGCCGCTACGTCTTTCACTTGACGACGCGCTTTCGCGGTTGTCTCTTTGGTTCTTACAGTTGACGACGTTGCTGTTACATTTGACGACGTTTTACGGTTACGTCTTACACTTTACGACGCGGCTTAAGTTTACTTTTACAGTTTACGACCACGTCAAACTATGAACTCTGCTATAGTCAAAAGAGGCGACGAAAGGAAACCAGCTGTCCCTTTTCCCTCCAATGTCCCACTGAAGAGTTATCCTCCCACTTGGCCTTGCCCCCCCTTGCTGGGCTTCCCTTATGACGACCCCCCTGCGATGTGCAATGGATCTGATTATGACATGTGGCGTTTTTCATCTTTTGTCTCCATATTTCACCAACAGCTTACCGTCTTGATTATCCAAAGTTGCAAAAATATGGGACGTAAAACCAAAATATCATCATTATCATTCATCAAACTACGAACGTAGGTAACACATACGACGGTGACCATTTCTCTGAAAAGAAAATTTGGGACAAATAAACATTAGTAGTCGCAAAACTGACGAACCGCGGGGGCTTGGGGGCAAGACCCCCCCCCCCCCCCCCCCATAAAGAGCCCCGAAGGTTTTTTTTTTTTAGAGCGTGTTTGGAGGTGTTTTAGTGAGATTTGCTTGCTTTGGAGTGGATGATATCGTCTCCAATGTAGGCTAAAAATGATTTTATTTGGGAATATTAATCAGCATAATGAAGTTGTGTTGTACACTTGTACGTATGTTTAGTTATCGTTAAATTGTCAAAGAGAACGGCGTTATGCTCAAACTACTTTGTTTCATAGTTACTGAAATCAATTATGCTTACCAAAAATAGAATATTTCAGTAATCTTACGCTTTGGGACGAATCCGGGACAACTGATAGATGTCCCGAAAGCTTTTTTTGGGACACCGGGACTAGGGGAAGAAATCCGGGACAATCCCGGTTTTCCGGGACGGATGATTGCACTTAAGTAATTTAAATTAGCTTTCAAATTATTGAAAACAAAACACGAATGCACATATTCATTTCCAGGCGCCGAGTAGATCTAACATTCCTCTTGCGAATCGTTATCAAATATTGCATACCACGTGTATAGACCGTCTGGTGAGATGACCCTGTCTGACCGCGTCTTCCGCAACGGTGGTTTGCAATCTCAGCAAATATAGAAACAATCTAACTTTAATGAATCATTAAAATTAAATTGTTCCTAATAATCTTCCCATTTCGCTAACGGGCACCTCAGGTAGGGCTGCATTTGTCTGAACTGCTAGTACGCGCTCGCTGCGCATTCCTCGTAAGAAGACCACACGAAGAAGCAAAGAGCTTAGAAGGAAGGTGGGCCGATCGCCGCGCCTCGCCTCGCCGCTGGCTGACTCGGAAAACTAGTTCTGCAGTCATTTCGTCCAGTCGGCGTGTGTTGTAGCACGGGGCAGGTTGACTCGGAGACACGATAGTGAATAGTGCGTGAGGTGTTAGTGTTGTGGATTAGGCCTACCCATTTGGATATACTCTCGTCTCGATACACCACAAGGATTTGGGAGTAACGCAGACTTATCCGCGGATTACCGACTACAGGTAAGAGGTGCATGTTTCAAGATCCTGTCAAGATCGTATCAGTGTTTCTTTAGAGGGTGGCCTGGGCTCATAACCTTAGACACAGCCACATGTGTGGATTATTGATTGAAACCTCGAATGATCGTTGTGATTGCAGCACCGTAATGGAATCAAGTAGCATGAAGTATAGAACAGAGCGTAGCCATAGCACGTGCAGACACTACGTAGGCCTACTGTAGACTTGTTGCATGTACGTGTGAAAATACGTGTGAATTCGGAAGGGACCTTGTACACCACAATGCTGACCACGGCGTTATTATGACATTTTACTAGTAATTCTATACGTATTATGATAACAAAACCAATATACATACGCCATCGATGAGACAGCGAAATGGTTGGTGGGAGACTGTTGTTTACCTAACAGCTCGCTCGACCTAAGCTAAGTGGTTGTGCAACAATCACTGATCGCGCGTTGAATATCGAAAGTTGTGTAGAGTGAGTGTGGGTTGCATTGCATTGCATGGCATGGAGACAAGACAGCCTACGCGAGTGCAATCACTGTTTGACAAGCTTTGCATGACTTACCTTTCCCACGAAGACAGTCTCTTCCAAACTTACGGTTAGTTGTGTTCGCTTGCGAAACACGTTCCTATTGTATTCAAATGGAATTCATTTTTCTGACTTAGAAAGTAACTGGGTATCTAGTTAAACGTAATTAACCTAAGCATACTATCATGTATCCTGTGTTTACTTCATTTAATATCACACTATGGGCTTTTGGAGACAGCTGGTCACTGATATGGAACTCCTGGCTGTCTGCCATACTAACCGTAGCCTAATTTTAAACTATATGTAATGTGGTGTGACTGACGTGAAGTTACACTTTAACAGTTTGACAGTTGAACACTGTTATACACCTTTTGTATATTATCGCGAATTAAAATGGGGACAGTTAACACTGTTTGAATTCTCATTTCTTCTGACCATCTGCCATAGTACTGCGTTGTGATTCGTGAACAAACACCATAACAATAGATAGGCTACGGATGTAGGCTATACTAGTTTGAAAAGAGAGAGACAAGACCTATCGCGAAGACGTACGATAACAATCGCTCAGCTCGTATATAATACGGGACGAGAGCGTTTTAAAGGTTGGTTTTCGGACACATTTGCAGAGGGTGGGACTTGTAATCATATCAGTGAACAGATGGGCGAGTGTTTCGTCACTTGTCACGTGTACTTGTCCGCGTGGCAGACCTGATAGTGGCAATCGATACAGACACCGTATCTACTTTCCGCTGAATGAGAAATAAGAAATATACTATACTATTTATACTATACTATACTAACGTATACAACCCCAACCTCGTCATACCGACCTCAGATCCATATCTACTGCCCCTTCGTGCACTCTGTTTCAACGGAAATCAACAGATTCAGCCGGTGTTCTTCAAAGCTACCTACACTCGTAAACGCAGTCTTCCACTTAGTGGAGTGCATTTGTCCCTAGCCTCATTTATCACGAGGGTCCCAATATACGGTCGTAAATTATCACTAATGGATCTGTTTAAAGTAGATGGTAGTCCAACTAGGGAAGTAGAGAACTACTATTTTACGAGTAGAGATTACCATTGTTTTCTATCTATACTATACTAGTTGAGTTGAGAGTACTATTGGACTCCATTATTTCATAAGCACGAGACTAGTTCCATCGGGGAGATTTTAGTACAATGTTTACTCAACACGTACACTGTAGTGTACACTGTACAGTGATGATGGTGTTCATACCAGAACCAAGCTGGATGTCGCGCTGTCTCAACATGTTTGCTGATAAATGAAATCAGCAATTTAAAAGTTTCCCGTTATAGGTAGAGATACGTGAAAATAGCGTTTTGTGTATAGATGCTACAAAGCGCTATTTTTCAGTAGAAACCAAGGTTTTTCTGTTCCTATTTTATTATATTTAACATAGTAATTATACTAAGGTTACGATAAATGCAATTTGGTTGATTTTAATTTTAATAGTATGACATGATTTAAAAATAAAATTTGAGAAAACTTCATTCTCAAGTTTTTTAATCTTGGCAAAAAAATAGATGCTACAAAACGCTATAAAATGACAATTGAAAATGCTATTTTCACGTATCACTAGTTATAGGGCATTTCTATAGTTGACAGATAGTGCTAGATGTCATATACGTCGTCACGACGCAAATGGCTGTGGGATTCGAAACTGTGACCTGTTGAGCCTGAGTCTCGCCCAAGTAAAATTAAATTAATTTTAAACAACCTCATGTTGGTATAGATTCAACGGCGTCTATAGGCAGCCTACTGTACTGCTAAGTATCCTAAAAATAAGTAAATGAGTGAAATTAAAACGGTGAGCTCCAGTTTGTCCATCAAACCGTGACGGGACTGTCGTTGTCTTGTAGCGTGGCTTGTAGCGTGGCTTGTTGTAGCTTGTAGCGGGCGGGAAGGCGAGAGTTGTGCCAGCCGTAACGGTGCGGACGGGCGCGCAAAATGAAAACGCCAGCCGAGCTAATTATTCGCTGCGTGTGCATGTCTCGTTGTTTATTGTTCCTTTTACAGTTAAGAAAGCAAGTTGAGGCATGCATTGATAAGTGTGAGAATATTTCGTAATTAATTCGTTAGGCCTAAAAATATTCCAGTAATTATCCAAAAGTACCGGAATGATGATGAAATCTTTACGAGCTCGAAATATTTCAACTCTAGTATCCGTGAATTATGCAAGGGGTAAAAGGGGAGGAGATTTATAAAATCCCCTTCTCTAGGAGTGTGTGACAGACGACAGCTAACACAGGTTGTTATGTTATACCTTCAATGATGATAAACCCTATCAGTATCAAGTCACATCCACGCTTATCTATGGTTGTATACGTGCGACTTATAACTTGTCTTGTAGTACCTACTCTGCGTGCCAACCTAAGAAGCACCCTGCCAATCACTACACACAAAGGGCGACTTACTCGTCGCCTCCTTTGTTGACAGTTGTAAATATCAATCTTGTCTAAAATCTCAAGCGGCAGTCAAAGGGGTGTACACACACTTACAAAAGGGGACCTTCCCCTATATACAGGAAGCGATATCCTTCCGTAGTCGAGTCGAGGTGACATTCGCAGGGTGCTTCTTAGGTTGGCACGCAGAGTAGGCAGGAAGGACAATAATATCGACAAGTTCCTTGCATGGCTTGATTGACGACAGGCCGGCAGGCAGCTGTCTCGCTTTGTCCCGCATTTGCTTGCTCGCTCGCAGCATTCCGTCAGCTGTATCCTGCCTGCCTGCTTGGCTGTGTAGCCGGCGTCCTTGGCGCTAAGGTAAGGTCGCTGCCCCAAGGGTTTTGACACCGTGTGGGCTGGTGCCCGGCTAGGCCGGGCGCGGGTGGAGGAGGCCAGACGAAATATAACACTCATTACGAGTGCAGGAGATTGCGTCGTTCAAGGTGGGGAGTTGCCATAACTGCACGTACGTGCAGATATTTATACATCATACATCATATCAGAGCAAAACCGAAATGTGTAGGCATACTAATCGTTACGATAAATGGGTTTAAAACTGAAAAGGCAATAGGTGACATTGGAAGATTAATTTTTATCATGAACATTTATAGTAGGCAATCAAAATAACAAACGTGTATTTGAGCTGTGACAAATTAATTAGCTAAAAAGCAATAATAGTGAATTGCCAAATTGATAACATTCAAGTTAAAGCTGATCTAGGCAAGAGTGCAAACCATGGTCCATAAATCCCTTGGTAACGGGTCGCCGAACTCCCACATTCTTTCCCCTAACATCCCTCTGACATTCCTTCCCAACTATCCAATCATCCTAATGTACCTAGTTCAAAGTCACGTACGGCTGGCTTCACGTGTGCAGTGCAGTGCAGTGTGCAACTTTTAGCAGGAACTCCACTGAACAATTATGACTAGCCTACTATTAACGATTACGCTACTGCAATATCATATACTGCACTGCACAGCTAATCCAATTAGTACACTGAGTTTTCTATGTTATGTTTAGGTTATGTAAATAACAACATCGAAACACTGTTTAATTAGCTTAGCTGTAGAAGGTTGCAGGACACTTGATGTGTATGGAACCTGGTTCCGCTTTCGGTCTCCTTTCTTCGTTAGACACGTGTAAGGTGTAGCGATGATATACATACAATTCAATGTGTCCTGATAAGTGTAAATAAATAATAATATGCTAATAAGTGTTGGCAGTGTGGGCGTGCGTAGGCCTACTACAATGTAGTTATTATAATGTTAGTATATTTGTGCGTACCTACTCGTACACAGGCTTCATTCTCGTATTCGCAACGATAAAATGTTAGGTGCTCGTTGGACGAGGTAGTGCGATACGAGTGCAAACGGGGTGTTAGTGTGTCATACTCATACTCATGATGGTGGGGTTAGTTTGACCAACGGGACAGTGGCGTGATGTAGGCCAAGGGGTGCGGCTGTGTACGGGCGATGTACCCAGCCAACGTGTGTGCAGTGTGCACACATGAAACATGCATTGTGACACGTGACACTTGTTGACATTAGTTCCTGCTGTGGTCCCCCCCCCTCCCCCCGCCCCGTACGGCGAGGTCTTACGAAACTTCACTCTTACAGCATAGACGTTTGTAGGTACATTGCGAATATAGTCGCACCGTCCTAGGCGCCAAAACTCACCTTTTTGCACAGGTATTAAAGTTGGCGCAATTGACCAGTTTCCTTAACAGCGCTGCGGCGAGTTTTAGAAGCTCGCATATGACATAGATAACATTGAAGACATAGGCGAAAACCCACTTATCTCGCTCTAGCTACGAAAATAATTTTTTTAGCGGGAGACTTATTTGAAGGCGTTTATAGGAACTACAATTTTACGTATTTCGAAAGTATTACGAAAAATCTACATGCAGCAATGAGGGAGTTATTGATCGTAAATGATCTTCTTGCGTGTGGCTGCTGCGGGAATCTCGCCTCTAAGGCGTGACCTTCTGTCGTATGAGCAGGCTGTTCCGTCGCTGATGCGCATAAGGTCGACTAGCGAGATTTGAGTGAGATGCACATTTCAAACGAACAAGCCGCGCCAAGGAACCGTTGTACAACTAGCAAATATGAAAATAGAACCACGCTCATTGGATCTGACAGATAGGCGCGTCAAGTTGACTTAAATGTGCAATATTAGGTTCGGGATTTGTAAATCATATACAAATGAAGTGTAATTCTTTATTATTTTTAAACTTCTCACAAACGTCTGGTAGGCTATGTATACAGCATTGTTAAAAAATTCATTATACAAATAAGTGATAAACATATCGAGGCGGAATGTTAAATTCAGTGCTATATTACCAGTTTGTCATATTAAGAAATCAACCGTAAGACAAAAAATACACTTGCTTGGTGATGTACACTATTCGCCGATCTATCAGATCCAATGAGCGTGTTGATGGGTTCTATTTTCATATTTGCTAGTTGCCACCTATTCTACAGATAAACAATGAAACTCTCCCAACTACTGAAACTACAAAAAACCTTGGACTGATTATGGACTCTGAACTAAAATTTACAAATCACATCAGTAAACTTATACAACACACTTTTTCTAAATTGAAACATCTTTACAAATTCTCCAAAATACTGCCACAAAAGGTAAAACAGCTGTTAGTTGAAACACTTATTTTGTCTAAATTCGACTATGCAGATATTGTATATGGTCTTTGTTTAGACACCGTACAAAAGAACCGCGTACAATATGCTCAGAATGCATGCATACGGTACACGCTTAACATGAAAAAATACGATCACATCTCCTACAAGTATAAAGAACTGAAGTTACTAAAAATGTCAAATCGCAGGTATCTCCATCTTGCATGTCTTACACACAAAGTCATGAAGAGGGGTTTACCTACGTATCTAAGAAACAAACTCCCCCTCAGGAAAGCTTCACACTCGCGTAATCTAAGAAACGTCAATGAAATAACCATATTCCCTCACACGACCACCGGCTTCAGGAAATCCTTCACCTACAACGCTGCATCAACATACAATAAAATTAAAATTGATTCAAATCTTTCTCATGTACAATTTAAACTAAAACTAAAATCATATCTATTGAATGAACAAACATAAAATAAAATATAGCTAAACCTGATATCACAAACCTTCGTA
Organism: Isoperla grammatica; assembly: GCA_945910005.1. Classification (NCBI taxonomy): domain Eukaryota; kingdom Metazoa; phylum Arthropoda; class Insecta; order Plecoptera; family Perlodidae; genus Isoperla; species Isoperla grammatica. The sequence continues at coordinate 47,032,788 of OX246739.1, forward strand.
TTTGGTGATGGCCATTAATCTTTACTCATAACTGTTACCTCATTATGCTACATGTTTTATTTATTTATGTTGTACATACTGTTCTATAAAAATTCAATGTCTCATGACTTGACTATTATCATCAATTAATTATGTTATGAAAACATTTTACTTGTGCTTACTGTAATTCTTAAAATTGAAGTGATATTATGCCTTTATAGATCAAGCCAGCTTATAATAATAAATTAATATGTGAATTAGTCGTAAGATATAGTTTAGTTAGGTTAGTAAAGGTCAATTGTAAGAGAAGCCATCTCGGCTTAAATTCGCCTTTTTCTTCAACTAAGAAAATAAAGACATTATTATTATTATTATTATTATTATTACAACGGTTTCTTGGCGCGGCTTGTTCGTTTGAAATGTGCATCTCACTCAAATCTCGCTAGTCGACCTTATGCGCATCAGCGACGGAACAGCCTGCTCATACGACAGAAGGTCACGCCTTAGAGGCGAGATTCGCGCAGCAGCCACACGCAAGAAGATCATTTACGATCAATAACTCCCTCATTGCTGCATGTAGATTTTTCGTAATACTTTCAAAATACGTAAAATTGTAGTTTCCATAAACGCTTTCAAATAAGTCTCCCGCTAAAAAAATTAGTTTCGTAGCTAGAGCGAGATAAGTGGTTTTTCGCCTATGTCTTCAATGTTAACTATGTCATATGCGAGCTTCCAAAACTCGCCGCAGCGCTGTTAATGAAACTGGTCAATTGGAGAGGATATGTCGTTCGTTAGCGCATTGCTCGCTCCGCCAGGTTAGTGAAGTGTTCGTCGTCTGGCCCCAGCTGCGCTTATGGAACGTGCCCATAGCTCGGGCTAGAGGATAAGAGCGTTGCGGGGACAGATGGTCTCTGCTTCTTTGCTTCCAGGAAGTCATTACAACGTTGCAGCCAAGGCCGTCGTGCGCTGCGGCTGAAATGCCTCATGGGGGTGTGTTGTGTGATAAACCGCCCTCTTGGCAAACAAGCGTGTTGGATCAAGCCTTGCTCGTGCCGTGTCAGCACACGATAGAGAAGCCGCACTCCAGCCAACCCTTGAAGGGCTACGCGAGGAATGTCAACTTTAACGCCCTTGAAACAAAACGGTGTCGCTAATTTCATTACGAATGGAATTTCTTAAAATAGTGTTTTGTTGTCGAAGGGTTTCCGCTAAAACTAACATTAAAGTTGCGCTGTTGAGGTCAGATTCTAGATATACGATAGTAGTACGCTCACACAACTCTCCAGCTGACGCAGCTACGGCTACGTCCGTAGTTTGGGCCCAAATACGCTCGTACCATAGACTTACAATAGTAACTTCGGTAAAATATTTATTAAATACATTAGTGCATTGTCTTTGATCTTTCATTTCTCTACCGCCGTAATAAGTATAGTCAATGGTTAGGCCTACCTGTTTTCAATGGCGGATTGTTTGTAGAATTTCTTTACCGTGCTCTAGATTGTTTTACAGCTATTTTCAGAATTTAATATTTTAGTTTTGATGTGTATTTTTTTGCTCGTGCTTTTTTTAGAATTGTGCATTTATGATAGTTCTTATTTTAGCCTAGTTGTAAAAATATGGGACGTAACACCCAGGTAGCTGTTTTTTCTTTTAAATTTTAAAGACACCCGCTTGTTTTCCACTGATATCTTCAATCCATTTGTAGTTCACTTGTTGGGTTTTAATTCTATTTTTACCTTTTTCTTTGACAAGATTGGTAGAAACCACCATTTGAAACCCTCGAAAGTAATTTAATTTGCCTGATTTATGGTTAATCAGTACCGGAGTGGGATGATGACGTCACGATGACGTTTTCCCTTCCCTCAAGTGTTTGACAGCTGGGCGTGGAGTTGGTCCTGTCAACAGGCCTCGGCCTACTTCACCTGTGTGGGGAGGAGAGATAACTAACTATACCTCGTGGTCGCCGCCGGGGAAGTAGATCGATATAATATTGATTTCAAATGTTGATAATGGCGGGAAAATTGAAGCCATGCAAGTCACGTGGTAATGGAAGGCGAGATAAAGCAGCGCCCGAGGCTTCTGAGATCGAACGTGACAAGAGCGTGGCCAATATCTTTTTGTGTCATGGCAGACCGACCGTTACTGTAGCCACAGCCACAGCTCGTTCGCCCACTATAGCGTGCATAAAGTGTGCAACACCACTACCGCGTGCATAATGTGAGCAACACTCCACTACCGCGTGCATAATGTGTGCAACACTCCACTACCGCGTGCATAATGTGTGCAACACTCCACTACTGCGTGCATAAACTGTGCAACACTCCACTACTGCGTGCATAAAGTGTGCAACACTCCACTACCGCGTGCATAAAGTGTGCAACACCACTACCGCGTGCATAATGTGTGCAACACTCCACTTCCGCGTGCATAAAGTGTGCAACACTCCACTACCGCGTGCATAATGTGTGCAACACTCCACTACCGCGTGCATAATGTGTGCAACACTCCACTACCGTGTGCATAATGTGTGCAACACTCCACTACCGCGTGCATAATGTGTGCAACACTCCACTACCGCGTGCATAATGTGTGCAACACTCCACTACCGCGTGCATGAAGTGTGCAACACCACCACCGCGTGCATGGTGTGCAACACCACTACCGCGTGCATGAAGTGTGCAACACCACTACCGCGTGCATAAAGTGTGCAACACTCCACTACCGCGTGCATGATGTGTGCAACACATCACTAGCGCGTGAATTAAGTGACAGCACTCCACTTCTGCGTGCATAAAGTGGGCAACACTCCATTTCTGCGTGCATAAAGCGTGCAACACTCCACTACCGCGTACGTAATATATGCAACACACCACTACCACGTGCATAAAGTGTGCAACACTACAGTACCGCGTGCATGAAGTGTGCAACACCACTACCGCGTGCTTAAAGGGATAGTCAGATGAAAAACTAAAAAGTCACCAATTAGTCTTTAGTCCATGATATTCAGTTATGTGTAAAATATAATTGATATAGGTTGCTTCAATGAAAGAAAAAAAATAGTGAACAATTAGCTATTCTACTAGATTCCCTTCGGCAGCTCTGCTGCATTTTTCTTCTAAAGCGTGGCAACTGTATCGGTTCTGAGGTCGCTGGCGCCTTCCCGATAGACAGAGCACTCATTGTGTAATACGAGACCAGCCCGCGCTCCGCGAAACACTCGGCGACTGCGGACAATACCGCTCAAAACAGATTGCAACTTTTCTACACATCATGTCACAAAAAAATTAATTGCAGGGTATTTTGTTGAAGTACACGTTCGTACTAAGAAGCATGTTGTCGGTAGAGAAACGATGCACATTAAACCTCCTGATCGATTTTTGATCAGTGCCCTATTTTAGCGGTGGTTTTACTATCTCAATGCAACATTTTTTTTTATATGGGAATTACCATGAGAAAAGTTGCTCGGTGCTACTTGGTAGCAACAAACCAAAAAATCGCGTTTTCTTTAATTTTTTAACCGCCTGCTTTTAAAGTATGGTATCTTAGCGTGCTATCTCATTGCTCGTGAATTTTTTTTACCCGACTATCCCTTTAAAGTCGGCAACACTCCACTACCGCGTGCATGATGTGTGCAACACATCACTAGCGCATGAATCAAGTGACAGCACTACACTTCTGCGTGCATAAAGTGGGCAACACTCCATTTTTGCGTGCATAAAGCGTGCAACACTCCACTACGGCGTGCATCATGTGTGCAACACACCACTACCACGTGAATCAAGTGGACAACACCATTTCTGCGTGCAAATAGTAGGAACACTCAGTGTAATTCCCTAGAGTGCACGATTTCTAATGGTCAAGAACAAATACCATCGTAAAATTTGTATTTTTGAAGAAATATGCAAGCAACTGGTCACCGTTGTTCCCCCGGCTTACCAATGGCTTCGATCACAGGAATATTATTGTATCATGGGCTGCGATGGCCCACTCACACACTGCGACACAGCATTGTAACATGAGCGCCACAATCACTCAGCTGTGAACTGTGATGTGACCTTGCGTGTAATGTGACTTGCCTGATTGTCTTCTCTGTCGGTTCGTCCAGTGTCGGATCTGGACTTACTCGGGGGTGTCGGAGTAAGTAGCTTATAGAAATATTGTAAGTCCAGCTTCGTACCTTGTCTACCCTCCTCCCCTCTCTCCCCGTTCAACACACATGAATAGGTAGGTATTATCAGTGGCGCACACCCTATTTTGAACTACTGGAGCGACTTTCTTCGTGACCCCCCCCCCCCCCCTAGTTCCGGGAACTACAATGGAGGGTCTGGGGGGGATGCCCCCCAGCTTATGCGGGTCTGGGGCGCATAGCCCCAGAAATTTTTTTGGTCCTCTCATTGCATTTGGTGGCATTTTACGAGTTTTAGAGAACTTTCCAAGCTAATGTAAGCAATAACTGAATTCTGTTATATAGGCCTAGTAGATGGTGTCCGCAGGTTACGCTGGGTATACGCACGTTTAAGAAAAGTAGTTTGAAAATATGTGAACTAGTTGACGAGATTACATGTTCTTTTTAAAATAAAATGTGTTACCTGTGCTGATGAATGTTGGTAATCCTGACTGCGAAAATCGTATATTGTTTAAAGTGACCATATTTCAAATCGGGAAATCTGGGACAAATACCCAAAGGGAAAAGGGACCCGACAAATTAAACAGTGGGGGGATGGCCCCCACCAACAGCGCCGCAGGCGATTTAAAAAAAATACTTGTTTTTGACGTGGTTTTTAAGTGTTTGTTTTTAATGCAATTATTACGTCCGACGTCCCATCCATCCCTAATGGTGACACGAGTAGTGGTGTGAGCACCTCCACTGACATAATGAACATAATTTGCAGGCCAAGTTTTGTTTTGTTATAAATCTGAATATGGGTTGCCAACCATCCCGTATTTTACGGGATCTCCCCTCCCGTATATAACAGTATGGATTTCGTAGTGCACTTTTGTTTATACTATGAGAAGTGCGAACATCAAAACTAAAGGTAATCAATGTGAGGAAACGTTTTGTACCCCCCCCCGCTCGCCGCGGCCAAATAGCGATCCCGTTATTGTATTTTCCAAAGTTTGCAACCCTATCTTCTTTAAGGAAATACATTCATGTCGGGATAACATTATACCATTGGTTATACCATTAAGGGTATTTTAAACACATTGGTTATACCCATCCATTCTTTCCTTTAGGGTTTGGACTTTCTTCTTTTCTAGTGTGTTTTTATTTTATTTTTTGTTTCACATTTCTTCTTTCACATTTTTTTCTCATGCAGACCCCCCCCCCCCCCCCCCCGTTGGTTACTGGAGCGGCCGCTACCCTGCTCCCGTGGGGTGTGCGCCACTGGGTATTATGTATGTATTGTATATGATGTTGAAAATGTAGATAACAACATAAAATGGTTTCACTGTATTTTTAAGAATGTAGGTAGATAGGAGTATTTAAGTTCAACACGCAATAGCTCCGTACATATCCGTTCAATCGACTTGAATTGTAATGAATTGTGTGGTTCGTTTGCCCTGTGGGTTTGTTCCTGTTTACAATGTAGAAGGTCCAGGGTTCGATTCACGTTTGGGGTTGGGGGTAATGTAATATATGGGTAATACTGGGTTAACGTGGAAATGGTGACTGTAGACCCGTCATAATAATCCCCCCACTGAAAATCAGTTCTTGAACTTGAGTGGGGAGACCATTACTACATACTGGTTATAGCCTATTTTATGCTATTTTCAATGGTGGATGAACGAAACTTTGTTTGGACCTTTCGGTATGAAATGTTATTGTGAGGATGAAATTGCATACTAATATGAGTATTTTGGGGTTTGCATCAACATAAATAATTCGTTGCTAAATGTATCACATGGAATCTCAGGTAAATGTTTCCATATTAGTTGTCACAGATTGAACGGATTATACAACGCAAATACAAAGCAATTGAGATAGTTTATCGCGAGTTGTTTGCCCAACCAGCAGTGTAGTGTAGAACATCAAAATGTAAGGCAGGGCTTCTCAAACTATGGGTCGCGACCTCGGCGGGGCCGCGAGCTTATGAAAAATGGAAATTAAGGTGTGTATAGAATCGAACTTTTAAACCGCTTCAAACCGCTCAAAAGTAATATTTTTTAATGAGAACGCTACCAAATATTGAAAAAGTGATTTTGATCCTGCCTTTAGTTTTGTATCAGCTACACAATGGGTTTAAAAAGTAAATACAAAAATATACTTACGATCGTTATTTTATTTTGTTGGTAATTATTAATTATTAAATTATAAATAAAATCAAAATCGTAACGATAACAAATTGTGAATGTTTTTAAACCCATTGTGTAGTTGATACAAAGCCAAAGTTTCAATATTTGGAAGCGGTTTCATGATATACTAAAAAAAAAAAACATTAATTTTGGGCGGTTTTAATACCCGTTCCCCTCAACAAAAATGTATATTGAAAATTTAAAAAAGAGGCTGAGCGGGAAACTTCCTTACTCTTGAAAATGTCGACACAGAGCGAAGCGAATAACTGCAAGTACCGGCTACCAAGCGACCATCTATTTCAGGGGGATAAGGTCCGATATTAGATCGGGTTGCGAGATTTTGTTCATAGAAATTTGGGGTCGCATGGAAAAAACTTTGAGAATCCCTGATGTAAGGGATTGTTAGCACGTAACACACATCTATCTATAGCACCAGTACGTAACATTTTGTTTACGTCATATTCCTGTATATGTAAATTATGTTCCTACAATTTATGTTTCAATGTCTTATGCAGATCCATAAAGTTTGTAAAATAACACTCAATGCTACATTATAAACCAACAAACAAACTGGATCGCCGCCAAGTACTGAAATTCTATTACACTCTATAGGTCCAACGTTACTCTTGTCTCATACCGATCGTAGATCCGTATCTACTGCCTCTTCCATGCACGATGCTACATCGAAAACCAACAGATACCTGGCGATCTATGACACATTCGCAAATCAGTCCCATACTCCAACCCATACTCCAATGTGGAGTACATGGTCCAGTTGTTAGATGGGTAGAATCATGGGTAGGCGAGCGCCCCTGTATCCGCCACTGGGTGCGTCCTAAGACAAGGCCTGTTGAAGTGTTTCACTGCTCACACGCTATATGAGTGTCTCGATGCAGGTATAACAACCACCTTGTTGTCTACTGCTAAACACACACCCAACACAGTTATGCCGGGCGAGCGAAGCGAATCATCCCGTAAGAAGTTTATATTGTGTCCGGGGTCCGTGGCTCAAGTCAAGTATGCCATTCGAAACAAAGTGACGTCCGGGGAAAACACAACATTCGTAGCATGTTAAGTCGAGTGTTGTGACGTTGGCAGCCTGTTTGGACTACCCTAACACAACTAGAACAACAAACACCGGTTGGAACAGGAGACGTGTTTTTGAACGAAAACAAACATTTATAACTACTGCTGCTGCTATTGCATCTACTATTGCATTGTATTTACAAAAACGTAATGGTTGTTATAGAGGACTCAAAACTAACATAGATAGCGCTGCTAAGCAACCTCCTTTCAGCGCCATTGATGAATAATAACAATAAAACAACAATGAAAAATGACAGCTAAACCACTCCTACTAATAGAAGTTTATTTTCTTGCCACCAGAATGCATCTAGTCTATTTTGAGTGCTCTTTTCCGAAAACTCAGCGATTCAGCTCAGAGATAGCGGAATGACGTCACGCTTGATAATTCACCTGCAGTACATTTGGAACACTTTGATAACAGCTGTCGTTGTTCAGTTAAACATGTCCACTATAAGCAACCATGACCTATATTGTATGCTTACACATCAATTCCCTATTTACGCCTACACATAAGAAGTATAGCTAAATAAATTGTAAGTAAATTAGGCCTACAACTCAAAAGTAAATCAACGAATTATCTACGCAACGTAGATTCTTCTTTGGGCACAAAAGGCATTATTCCAATTTGTGTAATTTGTTTATCTTAGAGGCAGAAAATCTATCTCGCTGTCTCAGCGGATGAAAAAATTCGCTAGATCCGATGATTCAGCGTTCGCAATGCAGAACGCAATTGCTTTTTGCTTGATGTGTATGGGGCGACATTTTGCACGAGTTTATTCGATATCGGATCGCTGAATATTGGACATACCCGCCATGTTACCCCAGCTTTAGAGGCTAAAGTGTGATACCGTGTTATCAAGAAGGGGCAATACACGTGTTACAACGTATGTCCACCTGTTGATAGTGTCATGCTGATGGCAGCCAGTAGGCAGGCAGGCAAGCGGTACTCTCACTTTCCGCGTGTAACGGCTCATTTCACGGCTGCTTTGCCTCCAAAGATCTTAGCCATGCAGCGATGTATGAAGGTGATCGCCCCAGATTCATTGTTCTCTCTCGCCGGCGACGTAACCTCTTTGTTACCCGCGAGGCTGCGTGGCCCGATCACGTAACGTACGCGACCAATACGCTCGTCCAGCGCGCGCGTGGCACAGCGCGGCGCGCGCGCATCCTTGCCACGAGCCAGTGTTATGTATACGCGTCTGTTGACAAGCCTATCATATCTGATTGGCTTCAGATATATCTGAACGGAAATCAACACCAATTGGCCTGTTTATTTCTGCTCTTGACTGAAATATGAATTATCTTCTCTAGAGTGTAATACATGCACAGTTGCCGCCGAGAGAGAAGTGCAACACGGGTCAAAGGGAAGAAGATATTATCTTGATGGTGTGAAAGTGAAAGTGCGTTTTCAATAAATGCGTGCGTTTTCGTGCGTGTCGGAAAAGTGCTCGAGCGAGGGGTTAAACACGCGTCATCTTGTTGGGTCACTTGGCTTGTTAGTTTTACCTTTCCTAACCCGTTTCCACAATGGTAAAAGCGTTGAGTGAGACTCACTCAACGGTAAAAGTCTCATTCAAATGGGAGGTACATTGAGAAAAAAACAAAATAAATTGGCCTGTCAAAACAATGGTCACAAAAATGAAAAAAAAAAACAATCTGTAAATGGTTTTTGTAATGCTGCGATCGCAACCTATAAATTACTTGTGGTGCCCACGCGCAACACATCTCATCCAACTGAAGGAAGTGAAGTAAGTCTTGTTGGAAAAGAGAACAGATTCCTCAGAAGCGATCAGAGGCGGGCGGGCGCTTGAATTCCATCATCAATGCATGCTATACAGAAGTAAACAAGATACATTCCAACTGTGTTCGGCCACCGCCGCGTACCTCCGTGCTGAGTCAGGGGTCGGCGACAGATTGGAGTATATAGACCATCACCCAATGCACGTTTCAACCCCTGCGTTAGGCGCTGCGAGGTGTCTGTCCGGGACTCGAACCCGCGTCCCTTGCATGATATCGGTGGTGGTGATATTTGGCCTTGGCGTGTCATGTTCGTTTACGATAATAAGTAAAGGCCGATTCACAATTGAAATAAGAGTTGCAATAAGAAACAGTGAAATAGTGAAATAACAAGCAACTGGTTCACAACCGACGACTAGTTGCTTATTTCACTATCATTGAATATAACAGCAAAATATCCGGTGCCACTGTTTTTGTTTTGATTTCCGTAGGTGACCTTCTAGTATGGCTCTTCTGCGTTCTGATTGGTTCGTCATAAAATGCATCATGGGAAGTTGAAATAAGAAATGGAATTGATTCATTTCTTATGACTATTTCAATCCACTGTGACGGATGTGAACCACAGCATTGTTATTGTATGTTCCAATTCGCTTAAACCTTATTGCTATTTCACTATTGCAACGCTTATTTCAATTGTGAACCACGCTTTAACAGTCCCTGGTTTGAAGTAGGCGAGTCTAAACAGTCTGTTGGGGTGAAGCACGAACGTCAGATCTAGTAAACTGTGGGTGTAAGTATGCCACATCTATAGTAAGATCTCGTAAATCTAGATTTAGTAAATCTCGCTTCGACGTTGCGTACCTCACATTACATGGGGTGTTGAAGCCACATACAGAACCGAAGGAAGAAAACATTGTGTATTTCTTTTAAACCAGAGCCTATAGTGATGAGAAGCACAAACAGAACCGAAGATAATAATGTTTGTCTCTAGTAAAGCTGGTGATGGGAAGCACAGAACCAAACCGTCCTAGCAACGAAGCACTCAATAAATTCAAAGTTGTTCTGAATTGGCCTTGTTGATTCTGACATTTGTCCGCAGGTGTTCGCACTGTCCAATCACTGATTCATATGTTTCGTATTTGAAATATCGATCTTTGATTGGTTATCGCTCACTCGCCGATAGTGTTCGGAGCCTACAGGGTTGGTTTAGAGGCGCTTTAAATTAAAGTCTCCCACTGAAAATCAGTTTCGTTACTGAGTGGGTAGACTCTAAATGTGAATTTATTTATTTTATTTATTTATTGAAAACATGGCGCTTCTTTCGGGTTACAGTCCGGATGATTTCAAAAGACCGTTTTCACCGCTACTGCGAAAATGTCGTTCCGTTTGTACCTGGTTCAGGTTCGCCAACCTGTCATATTCAAGGGAAGCGCAACTGGTTCCGGTTCGCTGATTCATGGGAAGCGCAACTGGTTCCGGTTCGCCAACCTGCCAGATTCAAGGGAAGCGCAACTGGTTCCGGTTCGCTGATTCATGGGAAGCGCAACTGGTTCCGGTTCGCCAACCTGTCAGATTCAAGGGAAGCGCAACTGGTTCCGGTTCGCTGATTCATGGGAAGCGCAACTGGTTCCGGTTCGCCAACCTGCCAGATTCAAGGGAAGCGCAACTGGTTCCGGTTCGCCAACCTGCCAGATTCAAGGGAAGCGCAACTGGTTCCGGTTCGCCAGCCTGCCAGATTCAAGGGAAGCGCACCTGGTTCCGGTTCGCCAACCTGCCAGATTCAAGGGAAGCGCAACTGGTTCCGGTTCGCCAACCTGCCAGATTCATGGGAAGCGTAACTGGTTCCGGTTCGCCAACCTGCCAGATTCAAGGGAAGCGTAACTGGTTCCGGTTCGCCAACCTGCCAGATTCAAGGGAAGCGCAACTGGTTCCGGTTCGCCAACCTGCCAGATTCATGGGAAGCGCAACTGGTTCCGGTTCGCCAACCTGCCAGATTCAAGGGAAGCGCAACTGGTTCCGGTTCGCCAACCTGCCAGATTCATGGGAAGCGTAACTGGTTCCGGTTCGCCAACCTGCCAGATTCAAGGGAAGCGCAACTGGTTCCGGTTAGCCAACCTGCCAGATTCATGGGAAGCGTAACTGGTTCCGGTTCGCCAACCTGCCAGATTCATGGGAAGCGCCGCTGATACAGGTTTATTTATAAACTAGAATCACAGTTAAAAACAGACGCCGTCTATTTATATCCCCGAGTAGGAGCCAAACTTAGACCCACGTCGCGACGCAAATAACCCAGTGGCAGTTAGTCAGTAGTGGAGTGGCCTAGGGCAGGATGTTGTGATGGTGGCTACTGTGTTTATCACGTCGTTCTGGTGAGTTGGATGTTGCTGCAGGCTGTGATGTTGTTTGAGGACTTACCTTCCTCCAGAATGGCGTGGATACATTTAGTTGGTCTCATAACGAAGTGTAAATGTATACGATATGCGACATAAGTAAATGAAGCGTAGGTGGGTGGGGACTGGGGACACGTATTTTTTACATAGGCTACGCATTTTTTGTTCCAAAATGGTTTCTAACGTGTTTTGCCTATTTGATTCGTAAACTCGATTGAGCCAAAGAATGATAGAGTAGGGTGAGTGCAGGACGACGTGTTCTGTCCTTACGTCGGCGAACATCTAGGGATATTGTCAGATAGCCGTGCACATTGCACAATACCCCCCGACACCGGCCGAGATTGCATTTAGCGCATGTAACAATAACGGTTTGTCAAGTCTTGTTTGTTTCTCTAGGTCAACTTGTCACTTTCTGTCCTCCTAATGGGACGGATGAAGTTAAATCATCCAGGACGGATGAGATATTTAAATTTTAAACTGAACAAACGTTGTTTTTATCCAGAAAGAAATACCCTGTTTGTTGTAGTAATTCCCTGGCTGAGATCCACATTTGTATCCTACTTTCCGCGGTGCCTTGAGCCTCACTCACGTAGTCTTGTCTTGTGCGCAATACGACCCCCCCCCCCCCTGAAAAAACAAAACATTTATATCATATTAGCTGCGTTCACCTGTCCTACACTTTACACTATATTGTAAATCAGTGTCAGCACTTGGTCGTTCGTTCTGGTGTACTCGTGTAATTCAATGTAAATATTTTTATGGCGTTCACCTGTAATTAAAACTTACACTGTGTAGCCAGTGCAGAACTTATACACCGGCTATTTAGCTCGTGTAAGACGCTCTACTGCACAGGTCAGTGTAAGGCCCAGTGTAAGTCAGGCTATTATCTCAATAATTCTACACCACATCGAAATGTGAAATCGGCTCAATTTGGATTTGAATAAACTGAATACTGTTTTAAAAACTTCCATTTTATTAATTATTTATGGTTGTTATTTTAAATTTAATGAATTACAATTTAAGTTTGCAATATCACTCACGGTACGTACAATATTACAAATATTAACCCAAATTGAGCCCAGTTTTTACCTTTATGATGTGATGGACCGTTATATATATTAAGATATGTTTAAAAAATGTAATTTTGTGCGATTTTAATTATTGGCGGTAGTTTTGAAATCAATGAGTGACCTGCTTATCGTACTTACAGTACCGATTGTTACCTCGCTGAGCACAGTAGATTTTAGTCAAGTTGTGTACGTGAGTCATCAGATAGTTGGACCCTCACTCCCTTCCTGTCCACTCTCACTCACTGCACTTGGTTGCGTGATGATCCGAACTCTCAAACAACTTGCGCAATTTCCTTCTTGTGGGAGAGTCGTTGAGGAAAACAAATGAATTGATCTTGTGGCCACACGCGCCTATACCACGAACAAACCGCGCGATTCCCTTTGTTCTAAGTATTGAGCGGTGTAATGTTGGGCACTTCGTCATTGGTCACCACTCATCATGTCTGTCTTCGGCCGTGCTTCCTCAAAACCTTTTTGTTTAATGATGATGATGATGATGCATTCTACAATGCATTCGACGATCGATGATGATGCATTTTAAGCAAAACTAATTTTCCACAATTTTTCACTTATACAGGTTTTAGAATTGTTGGCCTCTCCAGGCGCGCTTATCTAAAAATGTTAAACAATTAAAAAATGTTGATTTTCTTTTCATACTTTTGGATTTGGCGAGGAATTTTGTAAACTAAAATGGCACTCGTAAGTAACTGATTCCCTCCCTTCCCCGCGGGTGCCCATGTAATGAGGTATTGTTACATCATTCACTGTAAATCGAAACTGCCAACATAAAATATCCTTTATGAAAGTAATTTATTAGTTGAGGAGTGCCCGGTCCAGATACATCGAGTAAATAAGATGTGTCTGTGTTGCAGCGTGTGCTCAGATAACGAACTACGGTAACGATAAGTGAGTGCAAGAGTGAAGGTTGCTTCGAATATGACTCAACCATGTGTTATGACTCATGATTCACATCGCATCGCACCAGTCGAGCTGCATTCAAGAGTGACTTAGTGACGTCATCGTTAACTTGTTCTTTGCCGCTCTCTAATATATAATATGTCCACTCGGAGTCGCCGACATGCATCAGTAAAGAAAGATATCTTCTTTATCAACACATCTTTGGGTTAGTTCGTGAGTTCCTGTTCGTGTCATAGTTTTCTATCGTATTCGTATTCCTTCCACACTTGTTTTATTCAATATGATACCGATCGAACTGAAATTCGATTCGAAGACAACAATCAGAAGGAAAGTACTTTTGTCGCCTACATACATGGTGTACCTAGATGTCATTACATTATAGGCACAGGCGAAGCACTCGTAGCCAACCAGCGAACCGCCCGAGACAACCCCGCGCAAATAACGATCGCCTGTGATGAAAGATAAGGTAGTCTTGGGTTGCATAGGCCCATATCATACATATTACAAAATAAAACAGTTGACCTAACCAATTTACGATGTGTGTACTGTTATTCACTACTTCAATCCCCACACACATTATTGTCGGCTATTTTGCACGATTTCGCGATTGCGATCCCGATGTGGCTTTACTGTTTCGCAAATCCCGCCGCATCCAAATCTATTCAACGATGTAATCGGTCTTTTTCTCATTGTGCTCATTGACTTGACAATGAGCCATCGTTGATTTCTTGGCGGGTCGGGGTCAGAGCGTCGAAACACCATATCGTCGAAACGCCACTCGGTATAAAACCTATGCTTCGATTTTATAAGTGTCAAAAGTGTGCTCCATTCAGTATAAAAATATATTTTACTGAAATTTTTTCTATGTCCACGAAATGTTGTGTGCGGCGTTGCGTAGAAACGCCATAAGACCTAAAAACTTTTCCTCAAACGACTAAGGTTGGAATTCATAGTCGGCCCCTACACCTAGGGGCGCCCATTGTTACCAAGGTAACAATTGTGTGCATGTTATTTCCCATAAACAAAACAAATCCATAGCAACAATGGGATTCGATTCGACATGAGGGTCCTAACGTATAATTTTCCACCAAATATTTTAAAGTCCATTTTCCCTATTAAAACGTGTCACTTTTTATACTGAATGACCCTCTCCTCTCTGAAACTTTATTTTGACAGGACAAACACTTTTATATCGAATGGTATGTCGCGACGGGCCATTCGGTATAAAGTTTTAGACCGAATGACCCATCGCGACGGGCCATTCGGTATAAACTCGAGAACTTTGCTCTGGGTGTGGAAGCAGTTTTAGGTCGAGTGACCCGTCGCGACGGGCCATTCAGTATAAAACTTAATAAAGTTTCAGGTCGAGTGACCCGTCGCGACGGGCCATTCAGTATAAAACTTAAACAAATTTTAGGTCGAATGACCCGTCGCGACGGGCCATTCAGTATAAAACTTTGAAAGGGTCGGGGTCAGAGCGTCGAAACACCGTAGCGTCGAAACGCCATTCGGTATAAAAACGCGATGGGTCACTCGGTATAAAATCTGTGCACGATGCGCCATAGCGTCGAAACGCCATTCGACCTAAAATTTTATACCGAGTGGTACATCCCGTATGGGTCACAAGACCTAAAGCAGGGTTTTATACGTTATGAACCCTCCAGTATGGGTCATGCGGTATAAATACAGGATTTTATACGCTGCGGCCCCGACCCTAATCTTGAAAATATAGGAATGGTTCGGTTAACTTCTTTGAGTGCTTGTTGAGTTATGTAATTCAAACCCGCCATTTCAAGTCTTTTCCCTTCTCTATTCGAGAAAATTGTTTTAAAAAGAACTGTATTTTAGGAACAATTACAATATTTTGTACAGCAATGACTGTAAACAAATGACTAGCACGATACCGTGAGCCTGAGCACGTTGCAACGACTAGTTGTATAACTGTACCGGTACTTGATTCAGTTGCTTGTGGCGAGGCTGTTGTGTGCAACATCCCTCAGGAAGACGCAATGTCGCGAGGCCCTGCTAAACGAGCAAACAACTTGTCTGACAGTAACATGGGGACCCACCCACGAAGGAAGGGGGGTTGGAGGGGAGGTCTAATGTGTGAAAAGGGGCGGACGAGGTTGTGGTCAGTTGAATAAATTTGTCACTGGCCTCTATCTTCATCGCTTATCTTGGATCCTCTTGGAGATAATGGAACCTTTGGGCGTGGGTCTAGCCAGGTGTGCGAAGGTGGCACCGAGGGGTGACCAGGTCGAACTCGGTCAGTGTCTAGCCAGGTGTGCGAAGGTGGCACCGAGGGGTGACCAATAACTTGTACTCGGTCAGTGTCTAGCCAGGTGTGCGAAGGTGGCACCGAGGGGTGACCAATAACTTGTACTCGGTCAGTGTCTATCCAGGTGTGCGAAGGTGGCACCGAGGGGTGACCAATAGATTGTACTCGGTCAGTGTCTAGCCAGGTGTGCGAAGGTGGCACCGAGGGGTGACCAGATCGTACTCGGTCAGTGTTTGTCTAGCCAGAGGCCCAAGTTTTGAAACAAAACGTCAAAAAATTATCGACGTTGTGCGCGGCAACAAGAAGAGTACCAGCTATTGTATAAAAATGACGTTTTGAGATCACGTGACCACCTGAAACGCCTAAAACATTTCGACGCTTCGTTCAAGACTTGGCTTGGCACCGAGGGGTGACAGTGACAGGTCGTGCTCGCTCGTACGGGTCGAGCTAGCACTTAGCAACCATGCGAAGTATGTAGTGATTGAAATGCTTGCTTTTGCTCGGGTTGTAAGACGGCCCAGCCCAGAGCATCTGCTCTATAAGGCACGTCTGGAATCCGCTCGAAAGTCGTGGCGCGTGTTCGTGCTTCGCAATCAAGACACGAGACCCGTGTTATCTTTCGTCCACGCTGTTGCAACGAAACTCACCAGATTCCTGGCGTTCTTTCTTTCAATCATTCGTGAAGGCTGTATTCCGCTTAGTGTCTCATTAGTCACGCCCACTGTGTTCACTCTGCACTCAATCGCCTAGCGGAGGTTCGGTACACCTCGGTCAGGTCGTATCATGGGCCGAAAATCGCCATTTCGAGACCACTATAAAGACTGCTTTATTAACATGCAACTTCACCATAATAGTTTGATTTAAAACATGTACTAATTTACAGATAAAATGCAAGAATATTTTGACGTTTAAAGGTAGAATTGATTTGGAAGATTGAAAGATTTTCCCTTTTGAATAACATGTGATTTTTAGCGTGGTTTAAGTGTATACGACGACTTGACTTGGCAGTCCGACGAGCCCCCGCCAGGGGATGATGACTGACCCGTATATGTTGTGTGTTGTAGTGCCGGCAAGTACCGCTCGGATGGCCAGGGCGCCAGCAGCGCGTGTGGACGGCAGATGGCGCGGGAAGTGGCGCCTCCCCGTGACGTCATGATGGCCGCTCATTCCAACCACACAGCTACCCATCAGAATCATCACACGCAACCTGCTCTGTCCCAAGGTAAAGCTACGCCGTCGATAAGGAAAGTGATATGATATAATAATTGATTTTGTATTTAAAAGGCAAAAACTCAGAATTCATCATTTCCATGACTGTTTCCAATTAATTTTTAATAGTTTCAAATCTCACCAACCCGCGAACAGGTTTATTATTGTTATTATATAAGGCTTATATTATTAATTCAAACTTCATGTATTTGTCTTCTAAAAGGTTTTATAGCACAATACTCAATTGAGGTTGTTGTGACATCACAGGCAGACAAACATTGTGTTACTAGGCAACTCCATTGTTGTATCTTTCTTTGATTGGTGCATATTCAATATTTGCCCGAGACAAGGAATTGAGTCTTGTGCTATTACTCAAAGCTTTTGGTTTTCATATCTTTTTTTTTAGTATTTTTAGGGTCTTACTAGTTTTATTTACGTCACTAGTCTAGCCTCAAATGAAATATTCTTATTGTTATTATTTGGACTTGGTATTGCCGTCGGCCGAATCAGGTCCCTCACACAACGCCGGGGTGGTCAGTCCAGTAAGTGGTTAGTGGGTTGGGGATAGGGGTGTGGGGCGTTAGTGACGTTCAGGTAGCAACGAGGGCCGGTATGAAAAGAAGACAGACCAAAGGTTAAAACAATGAGCACGTCTATGACGAACAA
The DNA here is from genome assembly GCA_945910005.1 of Isoperla grammatica. Taxonomy (NCBI): domain Eukaryota; kingdom Metazoa; phylum Arthropoda; class Insecta; order Plecoptera; family Perlodidae; genus Isoperla; species Isoperla grammatica. The sequence continues at coordinate 47,050,415 of OX246739.1, forward strand.
GCAATATAATAAGTTCTGCACGATAGCCCCCTTTGAGAGCACCGGTCACCACGAAGAGACACCCCCCGGGAACCTAAGAAGGGTTGTGAAGTGTGGGTCTCAAGCAAGGGTAGTATATAGCAGTGTCGGCTTGTGGCTATGTTGTGACAACTATAATGTTATTGTTATGTAAGCCTTGTTGTCTTTGTTGACGGTGTTACTGCCTGGCACGACTAGTTCCGTTAGTGGGCGATCTCTCGTGATCGTCTATCAAAGGTGAACGTGACTGTAATTATATCTGGGTTATCTCGCAATCATTGTCTGCCTGCTTGGTTGCTTGCACTACATTCACCATCTTCGCCTGCCTGTATGCTCACATTACCAAGGATGCCCGGGTCTTTGGGGTCTGACTTCAGTGAGAATATGACCTTGTCTGAGGCTTTGCGTTGTTGGCAATGAAGGGTGAACAAAAAAGGTTTCTAAACGTGAATTTCCGTTATTTGGAATTACTTGAAAATGCATTTTTTATTTTATTAAAATGATTTACCTTTTAAAAATCCGTCAGCGTTACAATTCATTTTAACTGGTGTGTACAAACATATGTTTAGAAATGCCATTCTTGATACCAAATAAGCCTATACAGCAAGTTAATTGTCTAAACATCGATGCAGTGCCATTGAATATAGTGTTTCATCGGTGAATTTAGCGTTCTGGCATTGTTTGGTTAAATTAGTGAATTATATTGCCGTATCCCACCATACAACATGTATAGTGATTTCAATTAGCAGGAGACTTTCTTTTTTTTATTCATCATTCAGTATTTTATTATTATTTTTGACCTCAACCATGAGCTGTTATTTTATTGATTAACAAACCGATGTAATAAGCAATTTTCTGATTCTGCTAAACAAGAGGATACTGAAACTGAAACTGAAAATGTACGTTAGTCATGCACTAGTAGGCGCCCCCAATCATAGACACAATGCAGAATCATTAGGTATATTTTATTATCAAATATGCGCACGTGTTAATTGAATATGCAGTGCTATCAGTGCAGTTTCGTCTAAAAGTGTGCTAAGATGTGGATTATTGTAGTAAAATTTTCAGTTCAGGGTGCCATAAAACAAATTGGTACTCGACTTCCAACTATCCGTGTGAATGGTGGAATAAAACGATGCATTTATATAACTATCCCATTGTCATGTGAGTGAGTTAGCTTCCGCCCGGACGAAATGTTGCACTGCCTACCTGCCTTTGTTGCTCGAACGATTCTCCTCCGTAAGATCTACTACGATCTTCAGGGGAAACACCCACTTGGTGTAGAATAGTACCGATCAAACAGAAAGCTGCGTTTTAGATAGGTACAACCAGTGGCGTACGCAGGAATATATTTCGGCTGGAGCTGCCCAGAGTAGAACGTAACTGTAAAAAGGTGCTCAACAAACAACACAATGTGGGGGGGGGGGGGGAAGTCACCCACAATAGCGCCGCAGGCACAATTTTTTATAAATCCGTATTTTTTAAGTAGTTTTAATGTGTTTTAGTAGAAGGTGGGGTGCTTTCCTGAACGGGATACGGGTTACAACGGCGCCAAACACGATTTCAAAATAATTTCAAGAATCAATAATATTCCTGGGTTTCTCGGGAAATATTTTGTGACTCCCGGTAATTTGTCGCAAGTAACGTGAGACGAATACAGGAACATGACATTGAAACATCAACACAATTACTCTGAATGGTGTATTATAAGTCGCCGCCCATGTAGGCTATACGTTCAGAAACGTTTTAGTCCCATATATGTACACAGTACCCGTAAATAAATTATAAAAATGTGTATGTAATACAAATACGTGGTTTAGTGAATTTATATCGTAACTTGTATGGGAACCTCTCCTGTCCTGTCCTTGGCCTGTCACCAACGTTAGGGTTCAGTCGAAAAATACATTCCTGGACCATTGGCGATAATTTTCATCTTTGAGCCACCGAAAGTTCCATATTCACCTTGTCTCTTACATGTTATTTGAGTTTATAACAAAATTCCCAATAAAAATAATGTTTAGTCCGTATGCTTACTTATTTGGTTTGGTTCCTGTTCGAAGGCCACACGATCCAGGTCCAAGCCGCGCTGAGTGGGTCGAAGGGTGCCTCAATATATTCCTATCTACAAACTCAGTCGGGGCTCAACTTCGCCCCCGTCGTCCACCAACAACAGCAACAACAGTGGTCGAGGCACGATGCAGGTGAGTCGGCTGCCTCGTTGTGTGTGACAGACAGACAGACAGACAGACAGACAGACAGACATATTTCATATGGACATCGTTGAAATTAAATTATTCGCAGTGAAAATCATTCTGATATTTCAATTGGGCATTATTTATTTGAAAATGTAAGGTGACTCGATCTACAGTATTGCGTCGCTCTTGCATTGGGCGCTCACCATGCAACTGACGTGGGTCTCAGTAGGAGGTTTCGGGATTCGAACCCCTGACGGCCTGACGTACGTTAGTGTTCGTTTGATGTTGCATCATTAGTTTAGTTTTGCCCGGCCTGCTTTTAGCGCCAGTCCGCTCCTGCGGCCTGACGTACGTTAGGTCGTGATGTTCGTTTGATGTTGCATCATTAGTTTAGTTTTGCCCGGCCTGCTTTTAGCGCCAGTCCGCTCCTGCGGCCTGACGTACGTTACGTGTGATGTTCGTTTGATGTTGCATCAGTAGTTTAGTTTTGCCCGGCCTGCTTTTAGCGCCAGTCCGCTCCTGCGGCCTGACGTACGTTACGTGTGATGTTCGTTTGATGTTGCATCAGTAGTTTAGTTTTGCCCGGCCTGCTTTTAGCGCCAGTCCGCTCCTGCGGCCTGGCCTACGTTACGTCGTGATGTTCGTTTGATGTTGTATCAGTAGTTTTGTTCATCAATATGTCTCGGAATTGCTCCCAGTCAAAACAACTCCCAATCGGAATAACTCCCACATGGAACATCTCCTTAGATATGTCTTGTAGTTTTGAAGTTTGCCGAGCAGTGTTGCGTATTACAGGTTTGGCTAGCGGAAGCTTATAGGTTACGAAAGGCCAGGGTATGTTGGATAATGTTACTGGATCAGCTAAATGTGTGATTGGACCAGACATCGAGTGGGGCTGGGCCCGACGTTGAGTCACGTAGAGGAAAGCCCGGTGTGAGTCACGTAGGTGTGGGCTCAGTGCAGTAAGGTGTGGGGTGGGGAACGGAGGGTGCTGGGTGTACCCCTCAACTCACCGACACTCAGAGGCCCAAGTTATACTTGTTGCGCGTCGCATCAATCAACGGTGCGACACTGCGTTCTATTAGCGGGGGTCGAGTCATGATTCTGACCTCGTCATAAACTGACGTCACCAAGGCAGGTAAACAAGAATACAATGTTAGAATCCCAACGAATTAATTCCGTGAAAAGTAACGGCCGGCAGCTCAGTTGAGCTAACCGCTGTAGTTGAGCTTCTTTCTATTCTCGCGCCGTTATTCCAAGATAAACGCGCGCAGGACTGGTTCAAGAGCTGACAGTTGGGAGAGCAGCACACATCAGCCTGTGGTACGAACGTACCCCTAACTCCCGACATCTTTTCTCTTTCGAATGAAATGAACCTTGTCGTACAAGAACAAAGTTGCACCGAGGTTCACGTGGATGGTTCTGTCATTCAAAACTGAAATGTACACCAGCGAACTTTTCGCAAAGAAATGTGTGTTATTTTCCGGTCATGATTCATGGGTGAGGAATCCATTCAACGACTCTCCTAGGTCACGGACAAGAATGCATGCCAGTCTGCTTGAAGGCTGTTGCATTCTTATTGTCAGTTTCAAAAAGGATTAAAAAGGTGGGTCTCTCGACATTGAAAATTCATACAAAACTAGTGACTTGTGTAATGGCGAGCCTAGTGTGAACATAGTGAATGCCAAGTTAAATAAGAGCGTTTTGTCTTGATATATCAAACGGTTCTTTTAAATAAAATTGTTGGAACTCTTTACCTACTGCATAGATTTATGTGACACAACTTACCTAAAAAGTATGGGTTTCATTTGTTGTAATACTAATGACAACATAGATGGCATCAAACGAAGAATGAAGAATATTATAACATAATTTTAAACGTTCTCTCATTGTATTCCAAATTAATTGATAGTTCTTAAAAGCGAAGGGCATACCTTTTTGAATCCGATAGTAGGCCTTTTTTACCAACCTCTGTGGAACGAGTATTTAATTTCCGTTTTCAGCAAGTGGTGCGACTATGCTAAAGACAATACAGCCAAGCATTGTCACCGATACACCGGACGTAATATCCCTTTGTTCCAATAAACAGGTGCACCATTAAAAGCATTTGTATGTTATATCCAGTTTTTCTACATTTTAGTGGCCGGATGGGAGGGGTGGTAGGGAGATACGCAAACCATTCAGGGTTTGTCAATGTCTGAAAAGTTTGGAAACCACTTTTTATTTATGTTATGTTGCGTTATTTATTTATTTAATGTGTATCCTATTCAGCTATAAATAATAATTTACAGAGGAGGATATAAAATAAAACTATGCACAAAATGCTATTCTATTAACCTGTGGCATTTGTCCTGTGTAAAAATAAAATGATCTGATGTTGGTTCCTCAAATCCAGTTTCTGTTCTTTTGGAGGTTTCAATTGGTCACTCTGTCTCTCATGCTCACACACTCGCTCACTCACTCACTTACTCACTCGCTCACTCACTCACTTACTCACTCGCTCACTCACTCGCTCACTCACTCACTCGTGCAGTCCCTAACCCAGGCACTCACTTGTGTCAGTCACTCACTCAGTCACTTCGGTCAGTCACTCATGCAGTCCCTCACCCAAGCACTCACTTATGTCAGTCACTCAGTCACTCAGTCAGTCACTTTATGTCATTAACTTCTGTCAGCCACTTACTCAGTCACTCACTCACTCAGTCACTCACTCAGTCAGTCACTTCATGTCAGTCACTTCTGTCAGCCACTAACTCAGTCACTCAGTCATTCAGTCACTTCTGTCAGTCAGTCACTCAGCCACTTCTGTCAGTCAGTCAGTCAGTCACTCAGTCAGTCACTTTATGTCAGTCACTTCTGTCAGCCACTAACTCAGTCAGTCACTCAGTCAGTCACTTCTGTCAGTCACTCACTCACTCAGTCATGTGCAGTCCCTCAGCCAGGCACTCACTTGTCACTCACTCACTCACGCAGTCACTCATGCAGTCCCTCACCCAAGCACTCACTTACGTCAGTCACTCACTCACGTCAGTCACTCACTCAGTCGGTCATTTCTGTCAGCCACTAACTCAGTCACTTACTCATACAGTCACTTACTTAGTGGCTCACTTAAGTCACTCGACTGTTTGTTGCACCGGAAGAAAATTTCAAGTTGTCGACCTATGCCGTAATACGTTGATGTAGACTTTCTGCTGGGAACAAATTAAATGTCACTCGATTGAAAGAATCTATAATTGATGCTGATTGTTTCTTATTTCATGTGCTAATGTGTGTCTGTGTCTTCTGTAGGTTCCCCTCCCCCCACCCCCCCGGTGCGCGACGCCTCCAGTCTCAAGGGGGTCAACTATGGCCCCGGACACGAGAAGTTTCCCTCGTGGCCGATGTCGACGGCAACGGAGGTTTCTCCCCCCGGAGGTGGCAGTCATCGCTCCAAGTCGTGGACCGACCACACCAACTACCCCAAGGAGACTGGCATCACCTACACCAGGCCCTACATGAAGCGACCCAACCCCTCCTTCACGCAACAGGTATTAACACACTACATGGTCGTACATCGTACACAAGGTTTCGTCAACAAGAGAAGAATATGTAATATTATACCTATTCTAATGATTTACTATCAATGTACATAATATTTAGTAAATAATTCATATTATAAAAATCATCTATTATTTGAAGAAGAGATCTTCAAGGATTCAGGATGTGATTTCCACAATTGATAAATATTATGGAGAATTAATAGTTCAATCAATTTGTTTAGATGTTCTTTGAGATAATCTGTGCAAGGAATGCATTTTAGTGAAGTATTCAATGATGGAAAACTTGTAAATTTGAAGGCAGTAGGTGTAGGTAGGACTTTTAAGAATAGTTTCGTTTTGGTATTTTGTCGCCATAGATTAGTAATTACGTTGCGTGGCGTGGCGAATGACTATTTGGATAATGCTACCGTATGCGCTTGCAAAGGTCTGAAGCATTGTTTGATCCCTATTGATGTCATTTCTTTACTTTCTCTCTCTTTCACCTACAATATATATCTTAACTGTCTTCTCCAAAAATTCATAAGTTAAATTTCAATGTTAACCTGTTGACTTTCTCTAGTGTAGCTGCCCATACGGTTGTTTACATGTTACTTTGTGCCATTATCGAATCATGTAATATGTATATGCCGTGTCTGAGAATTCGAAACATGTTTTTATTCTGAAATTCGTGCCGAGACGCATATTACCATGCAATGCTCGTTGTTTTAGATCCTAAAAGCATTCAATGAGGGTCAAGGCAGGTGAATTCACACAATGTTTTCTTTCTGGTTCAGTATTCTATATGTGTCTCATGAATACTTTCATACCTGCCTTTCATGCAATGTTGTTTAATTGTCAAAAACATTGTTTTGAATTTCATTAATTAGTAGTTAGTACACATTCTTCCATCTCAATGTTATTCAAACTCTTTGACTAGGGATTGTTTGTATAATCCAAATGGTTCAGGGTATAAACACTACCTAACCTCTAACTAGGTATTCTCAATTCTCTCAACAAATATCTTAAATGTTTCATATATATATTAAATTCTATATACCAAAACAGTTGAGTTTCTGCACGTTATACATACAAATGTATAATTGAAGCATGCATCTAAGAATAAACCAGATAAATACAGCTAGTAAGCATGGCATGGGTGCTATACGTACCACATGTGAGCGGTGTGAAAATAGCTTTGATACTACTTTGGCTGGTTAACATTATCAACTTTGCAAATTAGTTCTGCTAGTGAGCCAGATTGATCTGATGTATTTACTATTGTACTTACATAGTTTGGAGTATTGAAATTATCCTATTCTTAGTAGCTAGGAGGGATGTGCGAGTAGTACTTTTTGATTCGAGTCTGAGTATCCAAAGGAGCTGCCAACTACTCGTGACGATTCCTTCATATTTCATTAAATTATGGGAGTAGAGAAACAGACAACTGTGGAAGAGTTTGAATTCAGTTATACAGAATAGTAAAAGATTATGGAGGTAGCAAGCAAAACAAGTTTGTATTTAGATGAGCGATACCGAATCTCTCCATACAACTCGATCGGCGCTTTGTCTGTTTGTCTGTTCGTTCGTGCGCCAAATTTTGTTCATTGCGCACAGGTCAAACGGCTTGACGGATTTGGCTGAAATTTTCGGTCAACACTCGTGACCACTAAACTCGATGCTGCCAAATCCGTCAAGATGCCAACCTACAAAAAATTAATTACTGAAAAAAATACCCAATTTTGTTAAAATCGCTCATCTGTCAATGCGACGCGTTTTCCTAGTAGTAGAAAGTAGAAAAGCAGCATTCTCAGGGGAACAAAGTTTGATGTTTAACAAAAGTGGCAGTGGGCAGTTGATAACTGATCCAAATAAGATTAAGTGATGTTTCAACGTACCTATTATATCCACTTGTACTCTTCAATGTGAGTAACACAATACACTATTTCTACCTAGAAAAGAGGGTCTGAGCCAACTAAATCCAAATGCCTGCATTAATGACAAGATGGAGGATGATGACAGGATATCTGAAGGACGAACAAAGTGCAGGCAGGACACATTTATAGATAACAAAGCCTACCCTTATCAAAACATTATGTATGTAACATATTGTCTAATGCTCAACATCTAACACGCGAATGTTCTCCCCCTTGCAGCAGTTGAAGACGGTCATGGAGCGCTGCGAGAAGATCCCCCCCGAGACCTACGAGTCCCGCTGCTCCGAGTCCCGTGTGTTCTATCTGCCCCGCGTGGACCGCGAGGGGAAGCCCCTGGGAGATACAGACTACCTGGCGCCCTCCCCTCCCGAGAGGGACGGCGCCGCCTCCATCAAGGCCGCCCCTCGGCTGACCCGCGCCGACCTAGAGGAGTACTCCCGGTCCTACGAGGACCCCGCCCGCCCCCCCCACCCCCACCAGCCCCCGTACGCGCAGTCCGAGGGCTACCACAGCTACGTGTCGAGCGCCGACAGTACGCTGGCCACCCCCTTCCTGGACAGGCTGCGGCGTGACAGCGAGGCAAGACCGGGGACGGCATGGGAGGAGGACGGGGCCGGCAGGGACAGCGTCGTCACCACCGCCTCCTCTGGCTCCGCCTCCAGTGGCGACACACTCAAGTGGCACGGGTCCGCGGGCGACGTGAGCGTTGCCGGGCGCGGTCTTGTCGCCCACAGCGCCCGCGTACAGACCCCGCAGCGCCACGACTCCGAGAGTGTTCTCTTCCCCGCGGGGGGTGGCAATGCGGGGGGGTGGCAGTCCAGGGTGCAGCGGAACAACCACCACAACAACAAGCAGCTGAGACTGTTCCCGGTCAACACGTACACGGTCCGGCCCCCGGAGACTCCCGCGTCGCCCCCGCCCCCAACTGTCGCCGAGCGTGTGGGCGAGCTGGAACGCCAGAACGCCGCGACACGATACACCTACCTCGACCCCGACAAGAGACATCGTGTGTCGGACCCCACTCTCAAGGCCATACAGAAGAAGGCGCTGCTGTCATTCTACGAGAGACACCATACCACGCGGGGGCAGGGGGCCTGGCGCTCGGAGCCCCAACTAGCGCGGACCCTTGCCCCCTGCCCCCCGCAGCCCCCGCCGCGCCCCCGGTCCAACCGGGCGTCCAGGCGCGCGTCCTCCGCCTCGGACTATGCCGGGGGCCGGGGGGCAGAGAGGGCCGCGCCGCCCCCGGAGGCCGGCACACTTAAAGACGGCCCCCGGCACCAACACAGTAACAGCTGCGGTTCCCTCTCCGCCGACCTGTTGGGGCCCCTCATAGTGGGCCCCACGATATCGCTGGATGACTGGGTCCCCGAGCGGCCCCCCAAGAAGCCACACCTTCGCTCCGCCTTCCCGCCTCCCGACCGCGCCATTAGCCCCGACCTTCCACCCCCCTCGCCACCCCCGGTCCTCGAGGATGAGGTCTTTGCTTCAGACGAGCCGCTGCCCCCGCCACCCCCCGAAGTCGACTCCGACTGGTCTCGAGCGAACGTGGAGAGACTGCGTGAGCGGAGGCCGTCAGTGAGAACCTCTCTCGAGCCCGCCGGGCCAAAGCGGTCGGATAGGAAGACTCCCCCACCGCGAAGGAGGCCCAGCCAGAACGGTGTGGATCACGTCCTCAACGGAAACTGTTCCGACGCCCCTCCCGCTTCCACGTCCCCGCCTAAGTCCACGGCTCACTCCCCTAACAAGTGCCCCCCCTCCCCCAAGAGATCCCCTACGTCCCCCAACCCGACCTTCGCTCGGACTCTCTCGATGCGCCGGCCGGACGGCGTGAAGGCGGACTGTGGCGTGCCACCCATGAACCTCGTCGACAAGAACTGGTCAGCGCTCAAGTACCACACGCAGAAACTCATGGTCAACGGCAAGATAGCCACCTCGTTCCCCGTCAGAGACGGCGCGGAGAGACATGGTAACGACTCGAGCGTCCCTCGACCGGTCGAGGCTCGACTCAGACGCATCACTCCCGAGACGCAGCGGTCGAGGTCCCCGCCACACTCGACTGCGACTCGACTCGTTGACCGGTCGGCCCACGAGAGAATCAGTCCGCCCCGATTTAGTACTGAATCACACTCCACCGGGACTCAACGTTTTGAGGGAGCCAGTCCACCTCGATTGAATTCCGAGCCACACTCGACCGGGACTCAACGTTTTGAGGGAGCCAGTCCGCCTCGATTGAGTACCGAGCCACACTCGACCGGGACTCAACGTTTTGAGGGAGCCAGTCCGCCTCGATTGAGTACCGAGCCACACTCGATAGCGAACCAATGTTTGGAAGGAGCCATTCCGCCCCGATTGAAAACCGAGCCAAACTCGACCGTGATTCATCGTTTCGAGGGAGTCAGTCAACCTCGATTGAGTACCGAGCCACACTCGACCACGACTCAACGTCTCGAGGGTGCCAGCCCACCCCGATTGAGTACCGAGCCCGGAGACACTACCGGTCAACCTGCGGTTGGCGAAGACGAACTGTAAGTACCTCTCTTGTAACTCTACTCTAGTAGTAACTCCTCATCTAATATCACTGTTATTGGAACTGTTTCGCTTTGAAATCACCTTCTTACCATTGTAATACTGTCGTGTTTACTGTGACTTGTGAGGTATCTACCATAACAGCCAAACATGCCCTCAAGTTATTACTATAATTTAAAAATTGTGAAAACTTTTTAAAATCACATCTCATTTTTTAGAATTTGCGATGCACCCAGCTTAGTAAATACTCCTACTAGGACAGTGTAGTGGGAGGGGTGGTGCGAGGTGTTGGTAGTATTTTTTGTTTTTATAAATTTATTTCTTGTGATTTTTAAATATATTCACATTTAATTTAATACAATGGACAAAACTATTTGAATTTCTCATAATGAGGCATAGGAAGGTTTCTTTTCGGTTTCTGTTGATGACCGCATTAACTCCACATCAGTGTGAGTGATTTTAGGCACAAAGAGTTCGACAGTTGCAGTTCGTTCCGAAATTTGGTTTTGATTGAGCACTACAATCGCTGAAAATTCAACTTCACAGATACACGTACGAAGATGTAAAAGGGATCAACACCTTCAAGGCTTCAGCAAAAAGAGTAGGACATGTTTCTTAAAAGAAACACCAAAAATGGGTTACATTTTTGCGGGTGAAAATTAATTTTTAAAGATGGGGTTTCACACAGATCGATGAGTTCTTCATCGGCTTTTGTCGAAATCCTAGTTGTCCTGTAGCGTAATCATGTACAGGATTCGCACTCCACTTCTTTTGCTAACAGTGGACCATCACGTCAAGGAAGTAGTGATCAAAATAACATAAAGCAAGGCAAAACAATCTCAATTTTTAATCACAGGTAGTTATTTTCTCATCAAATTCATAGTTCTCTCGTGACGTCACAGCGGCCATAATTGCCACACAATTGACGTAGAACTATCCTAGATCATTGGCAAATATTTGTCAAATTTACTAATTAAACATAATTTAAAATTTAAAATGTTAAACTATAAGTCAAATAAAAATCAAATTACAAGTACCAGTTTTATTTAAAACACAGGCTGAATTTTAAGAAACTAAGGAGAATTATGTGTTCTACCACAACAGGCTTCAATTGTTTCTCCATGCCAACGTTAAAGTTTGATCACAAATGTGGCCGCCAAGCACACAGATTTGATCTACGTGCAACCTATGAATAATCAAAGCAAACAGACACCTATACAATATATTTTATTTTCTTTGCATTGGTAATTGGTTGCCATTCAGGTCCGGGTAATAACTCTTCAAATGCGTGGGTTTGAAAGCGCTTGAGAACCAGTCTGAATGTTCTCAAGTTAGTCAGCATCCCTGGTGTGGAAGACGCAATAACCGATTCCCGAATTCGTACATGTAATTGTATTAATGTATTTGTCTCAGTTGTATCCCTTATTAGTACACCTTCATTGCTTATATTATATCCTGCCATGGAAAATAGTCTTGCAATGTATCTGAGATACATCTATAAAATGCTTAATACATCAAGTGCCATTAATTACGCGAGGTAGTACCTCATGAAGGTTTTCAACACATTTCGTTACCATGAACGGCAAACCGTGCTGTGGCGATAAGAAGTGGTTATTCTTTTTGGTTATAATATTGTAAAATGATTTTTCTGATAAGCTCTCACGGGTTGAATGTTTAAACTAGGGGTGTGCAAAATTTCGATACTGTCGAATCCGGATCAAATCTTTTAATTCGAATTCGAGTCACTCGAATCCAAAATCTTAACATTTCGAAATATTCAAACGAATCCTAATTCGGCACCAAAACGACTGCAACCAAGGAACTTGCAATATTGATCATCGCGCAACCGGAACTCCCAATTATATCGATTGGTCTATTATCGAACTGTCTTATGACATTGACTAACATGACCACAGCGGTCTTCATCTCGAAAACTAGCAGTATGTCTTGTTCTTCGTTTCGTTGATATATAGGTCTACAACAGAAATCTATTAATAAGTTAATATAATTAATTTTTCTTATGGGATTAACATATATATATATATATATATATATATTTGAATTCAGATTCAAATTAGAGAATATTCTTGTCAGAATTCAAGATTCGGATTTGAAACCTAAAAGTTGGATTCACACATCCCTATAAGTATAGTATATATTTTTTCATGCCGCAGGTAAAAACGTTCTTGAAACAGTGTGACAAGCAAGCATCAGGAGTGTGGGGTTGAAGAATTTTTGCAGTTCTAATATTTATTTTTCTCTGCTATAATTAGTTTGACTTTAAATGTTGTTCTGTGTGTATTCTATTAGTATTTGAAAACTGTATAGAACTCATTTCAATCACAAAGCAATTTAGATTTGCTGTAATTGTATAGTGCATATCTACGCTCTTCTAGGTTGCACATTATCCTCCTCCACGGAACCAGTAGGCCTATGCTCAGTGGCATAGGAACCGTGGGGGGGGGGGGGGGGCAGGGGGGGTGGGGGCAATGAAATAAGGTGCTCATAATTTCACTTTTCTTATTTGCCATGATAAATTGCCATTATTAGTACATAGTTGTGACTTGTGATGTGGCCTTATACACAATTGTCAAACCGCGATTTGCATAATTCCTTTGAATAGTTTCACAGATAAAGAAGTCACATACCTTCACAGTGTCTTAGTTTTTCTTCTTCGGATAGATGATGTAAACAAAGTGTGTCCTAGGATTCCTTCAGGTTCAGGTTATTCTGGAAAGCAATGCAGTAACCGTGTAAGGCAAGGGTAGGAGCTAGGTAGTGGTGGGAGGGGTAGGCCACTCTCACTTGTTTTGTCAGCCAGTTCTCGAGTCCGTGCCTGTCAGAGTAGACGTTTATTTCTGTCATGGTAGGTACTCTAGGTAGTAGTTGTAATTGTATTCTGTGTCAGTGTGTTCGATGGATTGCGTCGGCGATATAATTCGTGCGGCTTATGCATAATTTGCCATTTTTAATTTGTTATTTTATTCGTAGGAATGACGTTTTATTTAATATTTCAATTTTTTTTAATATCCATATTTTATTTATTTTAGGGAGTTTTATTTTCAACTTTGATATAGTGTTTTTCACTTTTTCACTTTTTTTTTTACTTGCATGCGAATGATGCAGTAATAAATAATTAACTTACTCCTGCGCTTACTCCATTGATTACTGAATGATACTTACATGATGAATGCCCTAACCCCCCCCCCCCCCAGCTCTCCCCCACATATTGAGACAGGAGAGAGTCCTCATGGATTTGCCCCCCCCAACTTTCAAAACGTTCCTACGCGCCTGCCTATGCTCTATCGGTCCGGTGTCTACATAGCTAGACCACACACAGAAAGTAGATTGCTACCTGCAAATGATACAACGTATTGTTTTAGAATGAATGATTCTGTATCAACAACAGCACCACGCACACCTCATTGTTTCCCGCTTTACAACAATTAACAATAACAATAGTTAGCATCTTTTGCATGAATAGTTTGGTATTGATGCACATTCATTGCTTCAATAGACCATTTTCAAAATTGATCTAGCATCCTTAGACTGAGTTCATCACAATCCTGTAAATCTTTAATGACAACAATGCACAACAATAAAAACTAGTTTTCAAATGCTATATCAAGGTTCATTTTTCATTGTTGTGCATTGTTGTGATTGAAAATTTAAGAGAACCATGAAGACCTCAGGTCCGAATTTACCAACTTTTTAATTGGCCGATTTACTAGTCTCCGATTGGTTACCATGGTTTCAACAATCATTACATACAAACTGCATGGTAGATTCTACTCGGACCGGATTTAAGTTTGGTGATACTGGCCCTCGGTCTAGGAGTCCTAGATCAATTTTGAAAATGATCTATTGAGAAGTTAGAATATTTCTTTGTATTAATTTTGTTTGTTTATTTATTATTCAAGTATTTAATTGATTAATTAATTAATAGTTAAAGAAATTAAGGGATGGTTTGCAACATCTTACATAAAGAAAATAGGTGGGTCATCCCAGTGATGTGTTCATAGACATCGCAGGTAGTGTGGTAAAGTTGTCCTAACGTAAGGAAATAGCTATTAAACTATTGGACAATAGTACCAACTTAATTGTCTACCTAGCTCTTCTTCCTACCATCTTACAATTGAAACCGGTCCATTTACTACCTATGATATGGTTGGTTACCTGTAAATTCCTAACACAGCAGGGCGTGACAAATGAGGCTTGTGCAATCATCTATGCGAAATACTGTTCAGGAATGTACGAAAGAACACCAGTAATCTGTTGATTTTCATAGAAACAGAATGCATGAAAGGGGCTGTAGGTATGGATCTGAGTTCCATAGGAGACAAGTTACATTGGGAGTGTTTACAATATTAGTATGACACATCATTCTCCGACCTATGTACTTGTTTGTGTACATGTTGTCGAGTGGGGCTGCTGAGTAGAAAGGAAGACAGTCTAACGTCATAGTTGAAGGAAGAAAATGCAGACTTACAGCGTTGAGTGAGTAATATAGGGTAGAGTCGCAACGCAATCAGCAGTTTGTCTACCGCCTTATGCTGCCAAACATAAGTCAGGTAGTAGAAGTTCATAAAAAATCCGTCATCGCGTCGATGATGGATTTTTCGGCTGTCTTCGTATATCTTCGGTGAAGTAGCCGACCAATCAGGCTCCGTCATCAAGTCGCTTGGCGAACTCCTACTACCCGACAAAAAGTGTTTTTGGCAGTAAAAAGCGGTTGACAAACTGCCGATGGGTGGGGCCTCTACCCTATATTACCCACTCAATGCTTACTTTTAATGCATATCATTCTTTAGTTTCTGGCTAACAATATTATTCACTGATTTAGTTATTATTGTATACGTTATAATTATATTATGTAAAATAAATGTGAAGGTCAAACAAATGTTGTTAATAATGCAATAATGCATTACGACTGAGTTCTCATGAGGGTGTACTCACAGCTTTGTTTTAAATCACTGTTTTCAGTTTTCTAAAATATGCATAACATACAAAAGTTTAACTTTGAAATTGAAACATTGACCTCTGAGAATGGGCCTACCAAATTTATTTTTTTACTAATTTTTCAGCCGCTAGTACCGGCAATAGTGCTACTTTAATTCACTTCACTTCGAGCTAAGTTTTGCAAAAAATACGTGATGGTGATAATCAATTTTTAATTTCGGTTCAAGAACATACTTGGTTCTACTTTTCAGTATGGAGTATTTTCATTGTATTATTTTACTTGGTTTTTGTTTCATCATTCTTTTAATCTACTGGTACAGGAGACTCCATCAATTAAAATAATGATAAACAAAGTACCCTGTAAGATAATGCAACTGAAAATACTTTTCTACCGTAGACCAAACAAAGTATGACCTTGAACCGCAATAAAGATTGTTGACCACCATCACGTATTTCTTGCAAAACTTGTTTCGACGTGAAGTGGATTGAAGTAGCAAGATTGCCGGTACCAGCGGAGCGGGTGAAAAGTTAAGAACAAAATAATTTTGGTACTTACAGTGGTCACTGTATCAATTTCCAAGTTTAACTATTTTAGAAAACTGAAAACGGTGATAACAACAGCCTTAAGTGATTGTTAGTACTGACTGAGTCACTGGACTATACGGCTGATTTATGAATCATCAAAGCCATCATCCACTACTGATTGGCTTATCTGTTTCAACACCAGCAACGCCTACTCTCGCCGGGTAAACGTTTAGTCATTGTGTAATGGGTAATAAACTAAAATTGCATCTGTAATCGCTATCTTGCGAAGTATAATATGCAATTACTTCTAAGTACTCCATGGTAAATAATGCCATCACCGTAGGCTGCACTGCATGCTATGTGATCGGGTGTCCCATCGCAACACAAGGCCTGCGAAAACGTGAAACAACTCAAAATAACTTAATAAGTCAAGATGAGTTGGGTCTGCGGTATCTTATCTTGAAGGTCTTTGTTGTGATAGCGATGACGTCACGGTGATGTGATGTGATGTAGTGTAGAGGTGTCGGCTGTGCGTGCGCGTGTGGTCACTCTGTAAGTGTGAAGATGTCCGTGTCGCCATATTGTGTAATAAATAACATCTCATAAGTATTTTATTGCCATTACTATTTGTTGTTTTACGGCGTACTCGTTCACATCAAATCACATCGCCGGGGTCGTCGGGAAGTCCAGTTGGAAGGTAAAGGGAGGGGGGGGGGGGGGGGGGGGAGGGCGTCAGGTCGCAAACAGGGCCCGGCGTGAATGAGAATGAGAAGACAGATTTCAAGATTTACTATTATTTGTTCACTTTTTTACATTGGTACATGACATTCATTTTTTTGTTAGATCTATACATATCAGATGTAATAGTTAAAAAGGTGAGGAAGACCATGATGAACGCAAAGTAATGATCCCTAAAGATAATTATGGGCAAGAGCGCACCTTGCGGGCACCGGTCATACTAGTGGGGGAGGGACCTGCTCGCTTCGCAAGTAACATATAATACGTTGGTTGGGGAGGGGGGGGGGGGGGGTCATCTCTACATCACACCGCCTGTCCCGTTTAGCGACAACAATATAGTCCAGTCAAATTAACTTGCAAGGTGTTATCGTCCGGATTATGTAATAGGGAATTGTGACGCGTGTGGCAACTATACCAACCTAAATCTAGTTGCATTCCGTTCTCTTACCTAAAGTGATAATATCGCCCGCCTGTTGTCAGACGTGGTGGGGTCGCATTCCATTCACGGTTGGTGCAGTCAATGCAGTGGACAATAACAATGCAGGTATCGGGAAATCCCGCGGTGAATACCGTTGGTATGGACCGTGTGGAGCGACCGAGAATTTTAGGGGACACCTTGCTTCTTACGGCGTGGCCAAATACATACACAAGGCCCGGTCGAGGCAAGGATTTGGATACAGAGAACTATTCGTCAGGCGTAGACTAGGTTCGAGGAATCCAGTGGCGGAAGCAGAAGAGTTCCCCTGGCCCAGATTCGACCTCGCCGTTTAGTCCCGCTCCGTCGCTCCAACCTCCGACGTTTGTTCTATTCTATTGTCTTGGCTTTCTGACGACTCGTCCTCAATTGCAACTTCTTTGGACGCCCGAAACAATAGCCCCGTGTCATCGCTTAGCTACGTGACCTCCGACGAAGGCCGGGAGGGAATCCGAAATTAAATTTCTTTGAGAGTTTGTTCTACAGAGACACAAAATCAAAGCACTGTTTTAGGGGTTTCGTTATTATCTTTAAATACCGAATATGTATGTAAACAGGAATACTGACAAAATATGTATATGTGTGAGAAGACGTAGCAAATAATTATATGTTGCGCTTAGATAGGATACAATCTAGATAATGTGAGCTATTATCAGTGGCGTATCCAAGGGGGGGGAGGGGGGGGGACAAAACCCCCCCCTTTCGCAAAGGAAAAATGGAAATTGCATTTGATTGAAAAAATGGAAATATAAATATACAGTATTTTTGTATTAAATACCAAAGACATTATAGTTTTTGTTAAAAATACACACATCGCTCTATAATTCTATTTCTGTGTATAGAATTATGTGTAACTTAAGTTCAATTGTTGTTCTTTGAAGCTTTTTTCGTTTCGTAAGGAGAAAATCGTTGCCAGAAATTTAGTAATTTTAGTTCAGTTGGCCGCTATAAAACGCACAGATTTGCACCAAAATGACCTTGACGAGAAAATTTTCCCGGGGGGAAAACCCCCCGGACCCCCCGTTTGTCTTTGGTTCTACTCTCTATAATATGAGTTAAAACCCCCCCCTTTCCAAAATCCTGGATACGCCACTGGCTATTATTATCCTAACTGAATACATTACCTTGGTACACCTGTTTCTAATTATTTGTTTCAATTATTGGTCGTTGTTTTTGCGTTTCACGTGATGCGAATTGTGCTTGTTTATGAACTTTTATGTCTGGAATTAATAATAATACCCATATTTTGTATTTTAAATGTCGAAACTGTTGAATGTCTGAGACAATCCAGTGAAAGTTGTCACCCCCGTGGGTACGCGTAGATTGTCGCACGCGACCTCTGTTCTGTACAGTGTGACACAGGAAGTGCACACATTGACGAGGTGACGACGCTATTATAAACACCTAGCCAGGTCAAAGTTGTGCAATGGTCGAACAAGTTTGATCCGACCGGGAATCGAACCCACCGGGTTCTCCGGTTTGACGTTCAGACGCTCTTACCATCTGAGCCATAGTTATTGTTATTATCTTTGATTTATAGTTTGAAGCTCCATAGTTGTAACCACCGCCCAGCATAACAAATATGACTGAGAAGTGATTATAAATAATATAATATGATGTGAATAAATATGATATGATTTGGTCAGGTTCACGGTAGTAAGGAGGGTCTCGTAGCGATGGAGGGGAGCGTCAAACTAAGAAAATCTCAAGTCTGGCGGGCCGCTAAGACAGACTATTTCTGAATAACTATTCGTTTTATATGATTGTTGACACATGATGGCATTATTATGATTATTATTTCACTTTTTATTACATTTCGTATGTTTGAAGTGAAGCTAGCGAGTGCAAGCCATGAGATGGTGCGCACCCACCCATCATTAGTGTCTAGGTTGGCCGGAAGACTCTGGGCTCAGTGAACCTCGGCCGAGAAGAGGAAACACGACCGGAAGCCGAGTGTTTGTGAGCGAGCGCAGTGCGGAACCGTGAAAACGAGTCCGAGCGTCGACCCCCCGACCGTGCATTTACCCTCTGATCCAGGGCCAAGGTCGCACCCCCTCGTGGTTCCTGTGCGCGTGCGCGACACAAGACCAGTGGCGCTCTTGCACACAGTAGAGTCTGGTTAGTCCGGTGAAGACCGGTGGCGCTCCACTCAACGGTAACGTGCACCGATAGTTCCGAGAAGACAGCGGTTAGGTCACTCACAGTCGTCGCAACTAAACCAGATGGTCGCCCGCGTTACCTCACTCACTGTCACATTCTCTCGTCTTTCTCGTTGATTTCCGTACGAATATCTCCCATCTTGTTTAGTTTATTATTATTAGGCCTTTATTTGCAACAGAATACAAATTCCACTAGTGCAATTTCAATATAGACATACACAAACAAAGAAACATACAATTAATTATACATACTAATATCATAATATACGAACTAAGCAGCAGTGAAAATGATTTTAATTTACTTGTATTGTGTTGTGATATTCAGTGCACCAACCGGCATTCGAACCCAGCCAGATTAGAATGTAATTATAAAAAATAAAAAAAAATTAAAACGGTACTGGATGTAATGAATTTAAAACATAAATGTGGAATTTCATTCGCATCGCAGCTTATTTTGGGTGCATTATTAAATTTGGATATTCATTTATTTATTGCAAATCAATTAGATGTCTGCAATTGTATTGTGATCTACTAGGAAAACGCTCCGCGTTGACAGATGAGCGATTTTTTTCATTGTATCAAATCAAATAAATCATTTGCATATCATATTACTCTTTAAAAAAAAAAAAAACTTTATTATAAACATATGATTTTTTACAAGATGGCGGATCAAGTTACAACATTATAACTTAAGTTTATTATTTCTTGATATGTTGTTAATAAATGCACGAAATATAATTTAAATCCGTTAAGAAGTTTTCTTTAAAGAAATTAAAACCTTCAAGTTGATGGATTTCCGCATAATTGCATTCGACCGTGGTCTACTCAATAGGCTCTAATTCATAAACTATTAAACCTATCAGTGTATGAAAAATTCCATAATGTAGATACAGACTATATCTAAAATGGTATATTAATTAATCATACAATAACCCGCTTTTTAATCATGATAAAAGCTTTTTAATTTGTCGACCAAGTTCGTTGTTAACATTTGCATTTTTGCCGTGAAAGTCATAAAACATAACACGTCATTGTAGCCATTCTATGATAGCTATCAAAATTCCAAATACATAGTGAGAAAGGTCTGACTGCGTAAGCCATTTCGGCAGCATACTATGTGCATCTAACTTCAATGGTCCGCAAATGCGAATCATATCGGTGGAACACTGTAAAAATGAAGAAAATGTCTGCCGTAAATAAACAATATTTTCTTATAACATGGCCGTTACAGCTAAAATTTTGAAACTATTGTCGAGTATTAGTATTATTGATGTGAACCCACAAGCAAAAAATTATTTTTATCCGTGTGCAAATGGTTATTTAATTAAATAAATTAAAAAACATGTTATTCAGTTATTAATTTTTTGGAGGTTGGCATCTTACGTCATTGTACCCATTCTATGACAGCTATCGAGATTCCAAATAAAAATGAACATTTATAATTACATACGCTATGTTTGGTGTAACATATGTACATCTAACTGCAATAGTCTCCAAAAGCGAATCATATCGGCGGAACACTGTAAAAATGAAGAAATTATTGTAGTAAATAAAAAATATTTTTTTATAACATGGCGGATAAACTTACAAATTTGAAACTTTTGTCAAGTGTTGGTATTGTTGATGTTAATCTACAAATGAAAAATCATTTAAATCCGTTGGTAAGTTTTCATTTAATTAAATAAATAAACAATTTTTGTTTTTCAGTAATTAATTTTTTGTAGGTTGGCATCTTGACGAATTTTGCTGGTTATGTTAACAGCATCGAGTTATGTACTCACGGGTGTTGACCGAAAATTTCAGCCAAATCCGTCAAGCCGTTTGACCTGTGCGCGACGAACAAAATTTGGCGAACACACACACATACACACACACACACACAGACAAAGCGCCGATCGAGTTGTATGGAAAGATTCACTCCGCTTCGCTACGCTCATCTAATTAATGTTGCCCTTTCTAGTGCTTTGTGTCTAGTTTCGTTTCGAGTACATACATTATAATATTATATTATATACTTGTCATTAGTTCTTCATGGACGAGTGATCAATTGATTGGTATTTGAAATCGGGGCTCCCTGGTTGGCTACGAATATACTAACCTCAACGTCAGTAGTCGCATACCAACCTTATGCATTCTCCATCCCCTAAACCAGGGGTCGGCAACAGGCGGCCCGCGGGCCATGTACGGCCCGCGGGGCTAATTTTTGTGGCCCTCCACTAATTTATTTATTTATAAGGACATTGCAATTATTGTTATTCCTAGTTTCCACCATTGCTAGATAAATTCAAGTTTATATTTTAAACTAGAACCATTACCGTGGTAAGACATATGAAGTAAGTAGACCTATGTATGGATATGTTGACCAAATTAATCAATTTTATAATAGCGCGATCGTCTCTACAATACTGACTACTGAGAGTTCTGAGAATTCTTGGATGACATTAACGCGAAAATTATGATTGCTGCTCACCACTGAAGTCTTTGCCGTTGGACACGCCCACACAAGTGTTTTAGGAAAGATATTTATCAAAAGATTCAAAACAGAAATATCCAGGGTAACGTAAAGTTTCGATCCACATGTGCGTTATGATGGGATCTACCTACGTACATTTGAACAATCAGGTAAAAACTTAAATTACAAATCACCGATAACTACTTGCAGGACGTTCTAAGCATATCTTGTACAAGACGCGAGCCCAACTTTAAGAAATTGGCGCAAGAACAGAGGTGTAATTTCTCGCACTGGAAGTGGCCCAGACGTATGGCCCCTTTTACATTACGCAGAACTGGCAAGTGGCCCTGTACACAATTTAGTCGCCGACCCCTGCCCTAAACCGTCCACTAACCCAAACATACATGTCGAGTCATTAGACGGTGACGCCTTTACGTAAGTCGAATGAAGAAGTCCGACCGCCCAACGGGACTTCGTTCGGCCCACAGCGCAGGTTTCGTTTTGTCTGTGACGTACAGTGGCGTATCCAGGAATTGGGAAAGGGGGGGGTTTTCAACCCATATAGAGAGTGGATGCCGAAATATAATTGGGGTTCCGGGGGGCTTGCCCCCCGAAAAAAATCTCGTCAAGGTCATTTTAGTGCAAATCTGTGCGTTTTACAGCGGCCAACTGAAACCAGATTACTTAGTTTCTGGCAACACATTTTTTCCTTAGCACCGCTAATAAAAGGAACCTCAATCAATAATTTGCATATTTTTCGTATTGGTTTTGCTTTTAATTACAACAATATACAATAATTATAAAGTAAAACATCTAACTGTCTATTGAAATACTGTCTATTGATACTGTCTATTGAAATACTGTCTATTGAAACTAAATGTAAACGGTCATTTTTCATGTTTCCTTTGCAAAAGGGGGGGGTTTTGTCCCCCCCCTCCCCCCCCGTGAATACGCCACTGGTGACGTAGATCGATACGGGTTCGATCGTGTGGCTGAAATCCCCTTGAAAATTAAACGCGAGAAGATAAGATAAGATAAGATAAGATTTATTTCTTCATCAGACAAGAATGTAATACAGTCAGTCTTAATCTCTAAGGAGATGTGCGAAGATTTGAAGGGGTGAGTGCAGGTTATAACTAAAATAGAATAGGTTAATGGTGATACATGATGTGATAATAATACAATAATAATGCAAAGACCCATTGCAAATGCAATTATGTAGGCTTATTAATGTATAGCCCACATAACTACAACCACAACAAGTCATTACATGTACAATACATAATTACATTTAATTTATGGTACAATACATTATTTAGAGCATATGAACCTTTCTTTGAATTCTTGGACGGAGTAAAAGCATTCATCAGTTAGCATATTTTTTAACCTATATTTAAATACATGTATGCTAGTGGAGTGGAGAAACAACGTCTCACTTCCACGTCTCGTACAACTCACTCAATTCCAAATGAGTAACATCGACGTAATCTGTTAATCATTTTGATTATTTTGAGTGGTTCATTTTGAGTAGTTCTTGTCGATTTTTAATTTTTATGTGCGAGGTTTTTATGATGATGGAAACAAAACCTTGTAATCGCCCGCCCGCTAACGGCATACGCGATACCAGACCACGTCCAAGGATTCAAACGACTGGAGTAATTATAATAAGACGATTGAATTTGGTACCAAATTCGGTATCAAATTATCATCTTTCATATCATGGAAACAGATTTTAGCTGTAGCTACAAACAAATTACTTATGATGTGTTATTTGAAACTGTGATGATGTGTTATTTGAAACCGTGTCGTCGCAATGAGCCGGGCGTAGCGAAAAAGCGCCCATGCTTTTTGCGGGCGGGCGCCGAACTCGTAACGCGAAGCAAGTAGTTTGCGCGCTAATCCACGTCTCTTTCATGGTGTTGCTGTGCGCTACGCCACTGTTGCGCGGGTAGCAGTGCGACGGTACGCCACTGCCGTGCCGGACAGTGAGAGCTGCCCGTCAGTAGTCCGCCGAACGCGTAACGCGAAGCAAGTAGTCTGCGCGCTAGTCCGTGTGTCTATGCCATGGTGTACCTGTGCGCTACGCCACTGTTGCGCGGGTAGCAGTGCGACGGTACGCCACTGCCGGGCCGGACAGTGAGAGCTGCCCGTCAGTAGTCCGCCGAACGCGTAACGCGAAGCAAGTAGTCTGCGCGCTAGTCCGTGTGTCTATGTCATGGTGTTGATGTGCGCGTGTGATCCACGATGGTGTTTGGGAGTAACAGCAAGTTTAGGATCAGGAGGTAATGTTGTGCTATCCTCAGTGTACTGTCACCTTTACCTAGATGTATACAATATTGAATATATTACACCTGTACTGTATCTAGATCCATTTTATTTTATAATGTATCTACAGCATATTATTCAAACACAAAAATACAATACAAGATAACTTTTTATCAAATTAGTTCAATCTGAGTCGTTAAAGAATTGTTCTCATTCATATGTTGTCTTTACGAAAATAAAATATTTAAATAAATATGATATTACACAACAATAGAATATTGAATACGACAATAGAATATTGCTGATGCTGATATTCGTCGAGATGTCAACAAATATATTTTGTCGTCTGCTTTTTATAGTGTAATGTTTCAATATTAAAATTAATACATAAATAATAAATAAAATGATAAAATAATTCCCGGTCATCTTATGGCTTATCACAAAGATAATAAAGAGAATAATTGTATATATCTGTATATTTCTGTCTTGAAAAGTCCCTATGTATCTATCAGGTACTTTTATTCCATCTTTCAGTAGGTAGTTGAAACAAAACATTGGTTATCTTATCGCAGACAATGGAAGGTCGTGGATTGCTCTTGTGTGAGTCATCATAGGCGTGAGATCGATACCGCGGGAGCAGCTGACACCCCCTCCCTCCCCCTCGCACGTTGCACAGTTGTTTCCGTATTGTTATATATATTTTCTAGTATTTTAGTAACATCTACCCGTGTTTCTAACACGTCGGCTCAACAAGTCGTTAAAGCGTCGGAATCGAACCCGTGACCATAGCGTGTCTTCGCAAGTCGAGTTATTAGACTGTCTCGGATTCATGGATTGCTAGACTTACACTTTTCACTACGACCGTCTTATGTAGGCTGGCCTCAAACTCAAACTGGTTTACTTGGCGCACAACTGGCATTGTACATTGTTTACAGGTGGGATATTAGTGCTGACAATGCAATGGCGGACAGCCTTTACAACTGGCAATAGTGTCAGCAATGGTAGGCCGTGTTTACAGGGGGATTAGTGCTAACAATGGCGGATAGTCTTTACAACTGGCAATAGTGTCAGCAATGGTGGGCCGTGTTTACAGGTGGGATATTAGTGCTGACAATGTAATGGCGGACAGTCTTTACAACTGGCAATAGTGTCAGCATTAGTGGGCCGTGTGTACAGGTGGGATTAGTGCTAACAATGGCGGACAGTCTTTACAACTGGCAATAGTGTCAGCAATGGTGGGCCGTGTTTACAGGTGGTATTAGTGCTAACAATGGCGGACAGTCTTTACAACTGGCAATAGTGCTAGCAATGGTGGGCCGTGTTTACAGGTGGGATTAGTGCTAACAATGGCGGACAGTCTTTACAACTGGCAATAGTGTCAGCAATGGTGGGCCGTGTTTACAGGTGGTATTAGTGCTAACAATGGCGGACAGTCTTTACAACTGGCAATAGTGTCAGCAATGGTGGACCGTGTTTACAGGTGGGATTAGTGCTAACAATGGCGGACAGTCTTTACAACTGGCAATAGTGTCAGCAATGGTGGGCCGTGTTTACAGGTGGTATTAGTGCTAACAATGGCGGACAGTCTTTACAACTGGCAATAGTGTCAGCAATGGTGGGCCGTGTTTACAGGTGGGATTAGTGCTAACAATGGCGGACAGTCTTTACAACTGGCAATAGTGTCAGCAATGGTGGACTGTGTTTACAGGTGGGATTAGTGCTAACAATGGCGGACAGTCTTTACAACTGGCAATAGTGTCAGCAATGGTGGGCCGTGTTTACAGGTGGTATTAGTGCTAACAATGGCGGACAGTCTTTACAACTGGCAATAGTGTCAGCAATGGTGGACCGTGTTTACAGGTGGGATTAGTGCTAACAATGGCGGACAGTCTTTACAACTGGCAATAGTGTCAGCAATGGTGGGCCGTGTTTACAGGTGGTATTAGTGCTAACAATGGCTGACAGTCTTTACAACTGGCAATAGTGTCAGCAATGGTGGGCCGTGTTTACAGGTGGTATTAGTGCTAACAATGGCTGACAGTCTTTACAACTGGCAATAGTGTCAGCAATGGTGGGCCGTGTTTACAGGTGGGATTAGTGCTTACAATGGCGGACAGTCTTACAACTGGCAATATAGTGTGATGGTGACTGGTGAGGCGTGATTACAGGTGGGATTTGATTAGTGTCGATCAATGTTTAAAGTTGGGCTTAGTGTTCACAATGCCGGACAGTGTTAACAGCGGAGATAAGATAGGTGTTCACAATGGTGGACAGCGTTAACAGCTGGGATTAGATAAGTGCACTATACAGTATTTTGTTTGGTTCGATGGATCCTGTGAGTTTAATGACTGTTTTAAGTCCGGTGTTCATTTCCCGGTTCAGGTCTTAACTCAAGGAATTGACTTGTCAATATGGCGTGTGTACGTTGTTAGTCTCGTTAAACAATGCACTGTAGCTGCATGGCCTCGCGTTGCCACGCCCCCGCCGCGCACCGTGCGAGCGGCCTTGTTCTAACGGTGACGTTTGGCTTTTAGGATTCATTGTGGTAATTTGTGTTCTCGTATTGTAATCACAAACAGTGGGCCTACTGTAGTAAACGAAATGTGTGGAAGACGGTTTACCTCTCTTGAGCATCTAGAGGTATAAGTGCCGATCGGTTGGCAAAGGAGATGACTTGTAATTACTTTTTGGCGTCTGGTCGTCGAGAAAAGAATCGATTTACCATGTCCGTAATCAATCAGTTATCGCGCCGATTGGAAAGTCGATTACGTAAGTCGTGTATTGTGCGCATGCAGACTGTGGTTGAAACAAGCTGGGATTGCGTCGGGTGGGCTTTTTATTGGAACGATTTACAGAAGACATTTCTGTGCACTCATGTACTATCTTGCATGAATCACATCCAGCACGTGACTATAAAACACTATCTATGCACACAGGGTCGGTAATATCGATGTGCGCACCGCGACAGAATGTACAGCAATTATACCTTTTAGGTAAACGCGCGGTGGAAAGTGGTTTATCACGTCTCGCTAGCTCTTGTTGCGCCACGCAAGCGCGACTGTGGAAAGCGCATTCCTCGGCAAGACTCCGACACAGAACTGTAGCCTGAGGACGAGCCCGCTAAGGAGCTTGAACCAATGAAAGTGATGTGTTACACTTACACATCGACCATCCATCCATCCGTCCGTCCGTCTGTCCGTCTGTCCGTCCGTCCGTCTGTCCGTCCTCTTTCTTCGGGTTACTTTGCATTCAAATTGGCTGGACTTTTTCAAAATGGGGCCCAACCGAAAAATAATAAATGTTTTGTTTCGGTTTTCAACCAAAATGAAGATACATCTTGCAATAATCACGAACCATTTAACCATTTACCAAAATACAAAGCACTTCATTGCAACCAAATAAACATTATGATGATATTCGGGCTTTACGGCTCATATTTTTGGAACGATGCTAATCGAGTCGATGAGTGGGTGATGTATGAAGTATGAAGGTGAAAAAAACGCCACATGACATCCATGCCCAATTGCCAGGATTCGAACCTGAAACGCACACCACGGCCACCTACGCTGGCAAATAAACATTATGAAAAACATGCCATATGAAGTACCTACTTTTTTTCATTATCAGATATATTCTCTCTTCGTGTTTTTTTATTTATTTTTTTGTATTTATTTATTTTATTTTTTTTTTAAGCGTCGGGCAGTTTTGGGTTGGGTAAGTGCAACAACACTTGACTCGGCCACTCGCGTGAAAACCCTTATATTTATATATTTTCACTTGAGATTATGTTGGTAACATTTTGCAAAGCATTTATATCAGTACGATCCAGTTCAGCGTATTTCATTTACATTTTTCATTGTTTTACTTTTATATGAAACGTGTTTTTCTCTCATCATGCGTACAGTGTAGACTTGAGTGAAGACAAAGAGTGACCAATCCTTATGTGGAGTGATCATTCTCCGATATCCGCGTGCGTGTCTTAAAAGACAGACCAGCCTTTAGCGGCTTCTCAATCTCTAGTTGTCACTCTTGTTTGCCCTCAGACCAAACATGACAACATGGCTCTAGGTTGACGTAAAATGAAAGTACAGGTTTTGTTTGTTACGTAGATATGCTGTGCGTATTGACCAAGATACAGCGATCGAGAGTCACGACATGCACGCAGTGGCGGATATACAGGGGGGATTGACGCGATCGAACCCCCCCCCCGCGGTTTTCTGTTCAGAGATGTGACCCCCCCCCCCCCTCACAGCCAGTTCAAAGCTATGATAATTCATGGACTAATAACACTCAATCCTTCTTAAAGGTGCAATCAGTGCAAATTCGCGCAGTTGTGAAGAGAATTTCGCAGAATTTTCCTTTCTTGGGGCTTTGCCCCAGACCCCGTTCTTTATAACATCAATACTCCCCGAGTATCCGTTAGACCAGTATAAAATCCTGGACTGCCACTGTTACAAACACCAAAATACCAATTACTTCTGATGCAATACCGAAGTAACTCCGGTTAAATCTCACATTCAAAATTCTTTTTTGTCACGCAATAAACAACATAGAATTCAAAATGATGTAACTGATGTGTGCGCGCAATTCTTTGTATGTTTGACAAATGCTTAACTACAAATAAATCCATAACATTACATAACAATTGAATACTCAATTCTGGCGCTCTCGTACAAATTTGCGCTATCTATTACTCCGTGTTGCTTGGTGGTTAGGGGTACGGCGCACTGCGCACGCGCCCGTGGAAGTGGACAGAGATTTACAGTTAGTTTTCTTTGATCGCTATCCCGCGTGACTGACTAGATCTTACTGACAAGATCCGCCACTGCATACTGAGAGTCGCACGCGTTGATGCACCGATAGTGGTTTATGCTACAGTGTTTGAGCGCGCCTGATGAAATTTACTCTCCGCTCTCGGTATGAATTAAGCCACCAACCAACGTGGGACGCGTTGTTGCTTAAACCAGTGGTTTAGAAGATGACCTGTTGCTTGCTAATTCCCGAGACTCGTAATTAATTTTTCTCCGCCTAATTGTGCAAAACGCAGTTGAGGTGAATTAACGAACATACACACCAGGAAGTGGAATAAACTAGTTCTCTGTTTTATCACGTAAACATTCATCTTCACCTCTAGGGAAGTGTTCCCATCGTATTCTGGGTTGTCTCGCTCACACATTAGGCCCAGGCCTGTGTTGTGTACACGTTCACGTCGTGTGTACACGTACACGTTACGTGTACAACATTAGGCCCGGGCCTGTGTTATGTACACGTACACGTTGTGTGTACAACACTAGGCCCGGGCCTGTGTTATGTACACGTACACGTTGTGTGTACAACACTAGGCCCGGGCCTGTGTTATGTACACGTACACGTTGTGTGCACAACACAGGCCCGGGCCTGTGTTGTGCACACGACACGTTGTGTGTACAACACTAGGCCCGGGCCTGTGTTATGTACACGTACACGTTGCGTGTACAACATTAGGCCCGGACCTGTGTTGTGCACACGACACGTTGTGTGTACAACATTAGGCTCGGACCTGTGTTGTGTACACGTACACGTTGTGTGTACAACACTAGGCCCGGGCCTGTGTTGTGTACACGTACACGTTGCGTGTACAACATTAGGCCCGGGCCTGTGTTGTGTACACGTACACGTTGTGTGTACAACACTAGGCCCGGGCCTGTGTTGTGTACACGTACACGTTGCGTGTACAACATTAGGCCCGGACCTGTGTTGTGCACACGACACGTTGTGTGTACAACACTAGGCCCGGGCCTGTGTTGTGTACACGTACACGTTGCGTGTACAACATTAGGCCCGGACCTGTGTTGTGTACACGTACACGTTGTGTGTACAACACTAGGCCCGGGCCTGTGTTGTGTACACGTACACGTTGTATGTACGTCGAGCCGTCGCGACGCTCTCATTAAGAGGATTACAATTGTAACGTTTTAAAATGTTTTCAAGGAAGAAAGCAGTTTATCATGTAGTGGCTTCCAAGTAACGAGTCACTCATAGATAATGTAATAGTGATATGACGTATGTGACAAATACCAACCTAAATCTAGTTCTACCTCGTTGTTATATACCCAGTTTGTAAGCTCCAACTCAATAGTGCAGCCGCTGATTTTGCTTGGCATCAGCCACTGCACGGTATACCCTCTTCGAAGATCTACTTTCAATAAACAAAAAATAAACAAAATTTCAAATAAAAAGTGAACACTTTTCTTGTGTGTGGGGATGGGGAAAGGTGGGCGTATTTATGTTTACCCGTTTTAGGAAAAACGCTTTTTCCCCATCCCTAGTAATAATGCTATGAGCACGTCTGTTAATAGGCGTTGTTAAGACACATTCCAAGCAAGGCTAGTACACTCCACGCAGCAAGAGAAAAGCAAGCACGTACCGGGATATCCGTTGAAATAGACCGTGTGGAGCAACCGTCCTTTCTGATAATTTGACAGCCATGACGGCAACGCATTGTTTTTAATACGCCGATGTGACTTTCAAGGGATTTATTGCAACTGCAGCTTTTAACCAATAAAATGAGTCTATTGATCGATTGTGAAGCCGGTAAAGTGTGCAGCTAGCAGAGGGCTGAATCACTTGTACGCCCTCTCAGCAACCTCAGTCGGTCTAAGCGTGAACGATGGGCAAGTCCTGTACCAAGATAGTGGGCTATTGCCCGGTCGACGTCTGTCACCATCACCGAGAGCAGATCGACGTGTTCGTCATATTCACGGCGGGCTTGATGCGTCGAGACGCGTCGTACGTTCCATCTTGTGTTGCGCGGCGGCCATCTTGTGGTGGTGATTGGCGCTCTTGGTGAGACATGATCATCCAGTGGGCGGTGTATTGCACAAGACTCAATTCTAAAAATAGCCGTGTTTCCGTGTTTTGTTTCGGACCAAAGAAAGATATACCAATGGAGTGGCCTAGCAATACATTTTTTGTCCGCCTGTGATGTCACAGCCCCCTCAATTGAGTCTTGTGCTATAGGGTACGCACATCTGACGTAACAGCCGAACTACAACAATGGAATAAATGAATTGAACTGGTGGACAAACAACAAGCCGTCAAAGCACAGCCTTCTCGACGGGTCAATCCGCGCGGATTGACCCGTCGAGAAGGCTGTGCGTCAAAGTAATATTCGGTATTACTCCGTCGAGAAGGCTGTGCGTCAAAGTAATATTCGGTATTCGGCGGTGGTAGTCGTGTGGTCAATCCGCGCGGATTGACCCGTCGAGAAGGCTGTGCGTCAAAGTAATATCTTTGCAAATAATGAGGAGAAACAATTAGTTGTAACTATAGTAACTGCTCGCCAGTTAAAATTTATGTTAAGTAATGGACAGCAACTATCTGAAAGTGTGTAAATTACGTTCTGAACGTTTGTTTTTTCCAACTTCAGAACTTTATATATTTTTTTGACAGCTTGCTTGTCCATCGGTTCAATTCATTTGTTTCATTGTTGTGTTTTGGTGTTGTGCGTACCCTATTGCGTAAACTTCGTATTTGCATCTAGCTTACGATAAATTAATGAGCGCGCTAAAAATACCAAACATTCTAAAAGATCCCGTAGGGAATATTATAATATTTTGGTTAGGCCTACGTATTTTTAGAGATTGTCGTCGGTATACTATTATAAAATGTAAATCCATGGTCTCAGCAAGCGATTAAAAATTGTAGGCAGCTACCATGCTGATTTATTTCGTACCATTGTCACCGCGTATAAGATAAAATGTTGCCTGCAGATGCAGGTAGGGATTTTCAGCTGCACGCATTTAATGCCATACATTTGCAGTAATAATTATTAATAATTGATGTGCATATAATAATGTGCTTTTAAAGATTATAATTCGGCCCACAGTCGTGCTTCACGTTGAATATCAACAACTGCGTAATTGTGTGCCCTCGATCAGTTCAGATGGTTTGTTCTGCAAGTGGTAATATCGGATAAGTCTGTAGGAGAGAACGGAACGGAAATAAACGTATATTTATAGATTTCATCTTTGCATTGATATAAAACACGTTTCTTGAAGTGTTTGGGTGGATCTTTGAAACATTATGCACACGACGCGTGTGATTGTTTATTGTCCAGTGCTGACAAATCGTCCTTACACAACCTCCTTGGCTGTGTTGTATGATTTATTTATTTATTTATTTATTTATTTATTTATTTAATGTCTATCCTATTCAGTTATAAAAACTGATTTACAAAGGAGGACCTTAAATAAAACTAAGCTATGCAAACAATGAATAGTAATGAAATCATAAATAACAATAACAACAAAAACAAAACAAACTACTGAACTATATAAAATATAATCAAGAACAAGAAAAAATAATTGAGAAATGAAATAAAATCACATGAAGTGGAAATTCAACATATTAAAAAAAAAAAATAGAAGTATGCAAATAAGAAAGAACATGAAGAAACAAAAAAAATTGTTGGAAAAAATAAATATATGTATATATATAAAAGTGAAAAAGAAGAGAAAAAAGAAGAAAGAAAAGAAAAAAGAAAAAAGAAAAAGGAAAAAGGATAAAGAGAAAAGAAAAAAGAAAAAAGAAAAAAGAAAAAAGAAAAAAGAAAAAAAGAAAAACTGATTTGTTAACGGTCCCAGCTCAAACGAAATGAGGATTGCAAAAAATCAGAAACTGCAATCTGGGAAAAATAAAATTCCACGTAAAAGCAACCCGGGAAACAGCACACGCCTTCTATCTTAATTAGGTTGTCACTTTGGCACGCACGTCTTCAGTCATTTCGTATGGAATCATTGGAAGCAATTTGACAACCTCGCTCGGTCGATATCTGTGGTCGGAGTTGGCCTAAATGTCTGGTCTCAATGTCACGTGGATACATTTAACAATGTATACGCTCTTGGTGATGTAATAAGTTATGCGCGGATGCAAATGTAATTATATTTCCGGGAGTATGTCACTCATAACTCATAGCTTCCCACGCGTGTGGATATGTGGATACCTAAAAGCAACATCTTCAAAACTTCGGTTCCTTGTAAATGGGCTTACGAAGATCGTAACATTAGCACATCATTATCAAGAACATAGTAGATCGTTTTGTGCAAACGTTTAACTAAAGAATGTTCTACCGACATAGTGCATGAGTTAATTATCTCTAATGACAACAAAGCGTGCATTTTATGGCAAATAATAACCGACATAGTGCATGCATGAGTCATCTTTGATATAACGTCCAAGGATGCATTTTATGGTACCTACATAATACCTGTATTACTAATAATAATTATGGGAAATAGAATTAATATTGTGGTATTTTCAGTGTTGTTATCCTCGAATCTTGCCTTGACGATGTATAGTGCGTGTGTTGTATACGTCTATTACCATATTGTGCATTTCCCCAGGGTGGAATAAATGAAAACACCCGCACCCAGCAGTAGCCTGGGCTTTGTCAGCAATACGAACAAGTTCACGATATTCGCTGGTTGACCTTTGAGCGTTCCACTTGTTGATGCTACTACTACACTCCATCCTCGTAGATTCATGAATCTACGAGGATACTAATATACCGATATAAACTTGAATATTGGAGACAATACTACTACTACTGCTACAATATTACTACTGTTGAATGGATATATGCCCAGTAGAAAGTATACGACACTGGGTACGTTGGCTGTTTTCCAGGTGTTTTCGACAGGACACGATATCTAGTAAGTCGGCCATACGTTGCTTGTTCCCACGGTCCTACGGCTGGTGGGCCGGCGCTACCGGTATAAGCGTCTGTGTTGTTATAGAATCAACTAAAATATTGATTCAATGAACTACCGGTTAGTACACCTTGCACATTATTAATGATGACGATATACACATCTGACTCCAATCATCGTGACGTCATGCTGGTAACAAACGTGTTGGATGCATGCCAGTGTCGCCAACCTAATAGTTTTGATCTGGTTCCCTCAGAAAATTACGTGTGAATACGCAACGCGGGTTACGTGTGACCTTCGTGTGACCTCCATGGCTATGAAAGTATGACGGGTTTCTCCTGGTTTCATGTGTGTGTGTGTACGATTGCGTGCGTGCGTCTAAACTAAACATATTTATGGAATGTAAATAGGGTAGTCAGGCCGCACATTTATTATCGTTCTGTTTGTGTAGCCAAGCCATGCTCGAGATATCTGTGTCTGTCTTGTGTTACAACGCTTTCTACATTGCAACGAGGCTAAGCGAGACGTCGAATTGCGTCATTCCGTCTGGTCGGATCGTTTAGTTGCACCGATCGAGTTCAAGAGCACTCTCGGTTTTCAAACGCGTAAATTACGGTAAAACCACACATTTATGCATGGCGAGCCTTGAAATTTCCCCCGGGAAAATGGAAAGTCGAGGGAAATAGATGACCGCAACAAGTCGTGAATTGTCTCGTCTCGTCCTCTTGGAAGTGGAGGCAGTAATCACGTGACGTCACAACGGCCATGATATTAGAAGTTTAGCGTTAACCCCAAACATTGTGGGCGAAGATGTTGGACTGTCAACCAAGAGCCTCTTGGTGAAATGATATGATATATGGATATATATATGATATGATATGATATATATATGATATGATATGATATATGGTGAAATGATATGAAATGATAATGAAACATTGCAACAAACATGGCTCCCAATATGGCCGCCACGCGCAATGTTTGCCCCGCACGTCCAGCTTTATGGCTACCTCGGCATGAGAACGCTTCAAGATATTGAACAAGCTGTTCATTCATACCCGGGATTTCGACTCGTCTATTCTATTCTAATATACGATTTTCATTTCTGTAACTTATTCAGTAATCTATAATCAATTATTAAAATAATAGTCGTAACGATAACAGTTTGTTTTACTTTAAAAATCCATTGTTAGCTGATAGCGGATACAAGTAGTTTGTATACAAGTAGTATATATCTCTATGACCAAATCTCCATTATGAAACACTTTTTCAATATCTTTTAGCGTTCTCAAAATATCAGTAAAAAGCGTTAGTTTGACACCTCGCAAACAGGACAACCCCAAGTACATTCTTCATACTATTTTAATGTAGTATGAACGTCAGTTTGCTTCAACAGGTTTGGTAAAGTCTGTCCGCTCATAGTAGAAACGAAACTTTTAGAGCTAATGAACCAAGGAGCAACATGTAGCGCGCTGTTGACATTTCCTTGCAATTCTTTTTCTTTCAAAGGGTGACATTCCGTCACATTCGTTCGACTTCCATTGTTATAAAATTGGCAACCGTGTTTTTCAAGTAAATCTTGGTTTACAAGCCGATTATAATGATACAATACACAAACATGGGTCATTATTAGCTATAAACGTTTCGTTTCTACTACGAGCCGAAGAAGTGGCATCCGTATCGTCAGCGTGGTCGAGTGGTTGGAAAGATTTTCACTCGCGCAGATGTCTCAAGTTTGCAATAATTTTGATTAGTTTTTATTTTTCGCCACTTCTCGTAATATTAAATGAGTTTTATGGTGTTATGTTATGTGATTATTATTATAATTTTTGTAAACTGAAAACACGAATACCTAAGTTAGGTTCGACTTCATACAAACGCAGGCTAGCAACAAGTAAAACACTCAAAACCAATAAAATATAAAAGAGATTTTCGTTTTTACTTCGTTAGTACTTTGGAGCAATTAGGAACACGAATATACTGTGTTATT